>CH002614.1:1246385-1266196 GCA_000149265.1 Ciona savignyi
ACGTTGGGGTAATATATATCTATTTCCAACCTGATTCCAGTTGCACAAAGTCGCTTCACCTTCTTTCGTACACTCTTCATCTGAGAACATGTTTTTGCAGGACCAACAGTCGAAGCGAGAAGTTGGAACTGAGCAAACGGAGCTAAGCAAACAAGCAAACCCCACCAAGACAACTAATGAATACATCTTTCGCTTAGTTCTTTAATCGGTATACTCGAAATAAATAAAACTGTTGTCTATGGTCAGAATTCCATAGTTCTTATAGTGGGCAGCGGATGTGAATCATACTCGGCCTGTGTTATTTTATGTCAGTTGGTGTCAACTCGCTCATCTATGATTTCCTCTCTGGAGGAATCGAATTTCCGACATTACGTCGTTTCGATCTCAGACGCAACTCTAAGAATAACATACATGTATCCACAGTTATATGAGTTTTATAATTTGTAGACTTTTTTAAACAAATAAACACAGCTGTCCTGGCCATCGGATTAGCAATATGTCAATAAATGAGAGTGACTGCTGTAAAAGAAATTAAAAAAAACTAAGATTATACATAATATGGGCACAGTAAATACACTGTAAGGGCGGCTAGAATGCGTAAACAAAATTATTATATGTCATCTTTTTGCTATATAGCTTTATTAAACCCTAAAACTACTGTAGCGTACTGTCATTTTAGAATTAAGTATATATACCATAAACTATACATAAAATGGTATAGAGCCACTCCTAGCAGTACTGATATGTACCGGGTTAATGATGAATACACAAAATCGATAAGAAATATTATTTTCCAAGTACATTTATTAAAGTGGATTGATTCCTAATACACATTTGGTTTGATTTAAGCGTGCTTCTACTTACAATGTAACTTAGCCTTATATCTGACAACTTATTTCGACGGGTTAAAAAAATGCAATCATAGGATAACGATGTACTTTAGTGAGGTAACTCACCTGACATTACTTAAAGGTATGTTAAAATTTTTATAACACTAAATTTACACTTACACATGCGTGTTTGTCAAACCTATGTTAGACACCGATTGCAGGTATTGAATAGCTCAACCTTGGTTGGGATGGTGACGAAATTTGTACATCCGATCGGATTAATCTTTATGTAATTGTAATGGAAGAACAATTTCCATTTGGCAGCAGTGCGATTTTTATTGTCTAGACTTCTGGAGTCTTCCGAATTCTTTTGTTTATTGCGATCTTTATTGTTTTTACTGCGTGTTGCGTATATTAAAGTCGATGTTTCTCATGCAGAGGAGACTTGCACATATTTTGCCTGGATTTTGAATGGACAGAAATGTTTTTTAAGCGCTTGTGGGCGAATTATATATTCGGTTTTGGTGTGTTTTAGCGATTTTGCGTGTTATATCGTTAAATTTTATTAATATATTATCCCATATTGAAAATGTATGGCCAGGCCGTTAAAATCAGGGTATCCTAGACATTAATCAAATTCGGGATACGGTCACGATATATAACACGTGGCCTGGATTAGAGTATTAGTTGTATTGTACTAACTACGCCACCCAAATTCACAGGCCACATCATTTCAAGCTTTTGAACTTATTTTGATTACATAAATACTCTATATCAAGATTTTAAAAACTTTGGCTAAAATTATTTTGATAACCAGACAAAAAACACAACAGCGAAAATACATATATATTACAACAGTGACTTCCATAAAATCACTACAAAAAGATGACTAAATTGAACACAAATTTGTTTATTTAACGATAAACAAATACATACGACCTAATTTGTACAGTGGATCTAACTCATTTCTTCGGTAGCACGCTTCGTTGAAAGCGGTCTAACAAACAAAATAATAGGATGTACAATAGTAATAGCTGAAGCTGCTAACAACACAATATTGATTACTGTAAAGTTTTGATCAAAAATTCGTGTAACAATGACAAATAACGGATACTGTAAAATCGCAATAATGCAAGCAAATAATATTGTAATTCCGTATAACTTTCCAAAGTGCTTGCCAGGAAATAATGTTAGTAAGAAACTAGCATTTCCTCCGTACAAAGATGATCGAAATGTAACTTGGAGAAAGAACGATAAATATTGCAGCGGCAACACTGGTATTAGAACCACAATGGAAAACAAAGTTGCGAGAACACTGCTTATGCCGATGTATGTAGCAACAGCTCTCCTAGTGGCGACCTGTTCGGTCGAATGCAGAGAAAATCGCCGAATGCAGAAGTCAGTGATCAAACCCCCAAGTGGAGATACCAGTATTCCACATAACTGAAATATACCGAACGCGTTCAAGTAATAGCTCGTTTCAGATGGTGATGTGGTATCGTGGAATTGGTTCAACCATGAGTCGACCGTGCCGTAGAAGAACTGATTTCTGAGTTGTAAAATTCCAACATGTAAGATATTGAGAATGAAACTGACATTCAAAATGCAAGATTTTAGATCAGGTGTATTTGCCTCGCCAGGCAAAAGTCTGGAAACTTCAGTCACATCTGGTGACACTTCTATCTCATTTTTTATACAACATTGTAAACCGTATTGAAAGTCTTCAGGTACATTGTACGGAATATTCATCTTGGGCATTAAAAATAAAAATCGAACAACCATAATGGCACCACAACCGGCCATAAAAAACAGAATAGAGTAAAAGTTTACTCCGTGGTCGTAAGCTATTTTTATCAAGGCAAATATCATTGCCGATGAATCGAACGCACCGTTGATCACAGCTATTACTAAAGCTCGGTGCACGGGAAAGAAGTTTGCCACAGGTATATTCGAAACCACGACTGAAAACCCGCTAATACTTATCAATATCATAGAAATAAAGACGGTCCATGATTGCTTCCAGGTTGTAAGAGCCATTACCAACCAACCTGTGATGTACAAGACGACATTGGAAAGCCGAACCATCCGAGTCCCGAACTTGTCTAGGATGTAGCCAGAAATTATAATAAGCGCAGACGATATTACAGAAGAAATGGTAAATACTAAATTTAATGTCACTTCTTGTACTTTACAAGTTGATTCGTCAGTTGACCCTGTTGTACTTTGAGCGACATGCAGATTTTCAGGTTCTGTGGGCCTATCTACTGCGATGGTAGTCCAGCTTAGAGAACTATTGCACTTTGAACTGAAATAGCCTTGATCCTTTAGAATGTAACTCATAGAACCCCAGCCATAAATGATTCCACTGAAACATAAAGTTTCTAACAACGCGGTTACAAAAGTCATCCACTTCTTTATTTCCGTCATGCTTTACTTTGGAAGCAGCTTGCACACTATTATTCGACTCATAACAGCATCAGTTCAATCATTAATTGCAGTTCAGTAAATAACAAAAAATGCCGCTAATATTTAATCACTGCTGAACATTAACCATTTACTTATTAAACTATTTGTTTAAACAAAGTAGCCTATTTTGTCCTTATTGGCAATGCTTAAAACGGATCAGAGTATAGACAAAGTGGATCTGTCAATACCATATGGCATCACACTGACGGGTGCACAATTTACAAGGTTATAGTTTTCTTTGTGCATGTAATATCAGCTAAACGTTATTTAAATAGCTGTCACTTTCTATAAAAGGCATGTACTGATGTCCATAATAAAAACTCTAAAATTTCGCCAAGGTACTATAACTGAATTCGGAATTCAGCGATTTTCTCTGCATTCGACCGAACAGCTCGCCACTAGGAGAGCTGTTGCTACATACATCGGTATAAGCAGTGTTCTCGCAACTTTGTTTTCCATTGTGGTTTTAATGTCAGTAATGTCGCTACTATATTTATCAATTTTGCTCTAGTTTACAATAACCCCATTTTATCACTAAAGAAAAGCAAGCTTTTTACTGACAATATTTACTATAGAAAAAGCTTACGAAGTATTTGTCATTAATACATACATATTTGGTGAAGATTTTATGTATATTGATTATTACTCTCTTATTGTTAGAACAGTGTTTCCCAACCCGAGTCCGCGGTCTCAAATGAGTCCGTGGAAGGTTTAAATGAGTCCACAAGCACATCAATTTATAAAACTTTTATTTGTTTTTGATCGTTATAAACAGCAGTGATATGTTTATTAACGAGACATTGTAACTCATGGTAATTTTAAGTTTGTAGTATAGTGTATCGTATACACATAGTCCAGTTACGCTACACTTTTGACTTACTCTAATTAAATATTGATGCACTTTGAGTCCGCAAAGACTTTCGCTGGTAAGGCAATAGTCCGCGGCCAAAAAAGGTTGGGAAACACTGTGTTAGAAGCTTAAGCTATTACTATTATATATTTTGCTATTTGAAACTGCTTAGAGACAACCGATACTGTTTAATCTTTGGCAAACCAGTTTCCTCGCTGTATGTTGTCACACATAAATTTAATGCAAATATGTCATTCATTTCTTGTTTCGATTATTCGTTGTTTGCGCTTCTTTCTATAGCCAAACTTTTCTGCTTTTCGCTAAGACAAAAATACAACCTAAGCTGGCCTTTAAATTGTAATGATCGATACCCGACTTATTTGATTGCTCTGGTTACTAGCATACACAAACCCTGCAAATTCTTGTATTATTCGCCATTGTTTTATGCTGGTTATAATGCAATGCGAGTTTATAACCAGGTTAGAAGAGATGAAATCCAACAAGATATAACAACTAGATTCTGGCTTCCAGGAAAGGTTACAAAGGAACGATTTGGCAGCAATTATATCGCTGTACTCGGCATCTCAGTACGACGCAAATTGTTACTGAAAATTATCCAATTAAAGAAAAACAATAAAAAATACACGTAGATGTATTGATCTGCGTTTTACAACTGCAAAAATTGGCAATAAAAATAAATTCAGGGTTAACATTTGTGTAAAAACTTTACTTTATAGAGCAATTTATTAGTGTCAAAATTTAAAACTGACGCTGAAAAAGGACTAAGATTTGAGGCCCATTACGAGCAGCCCAATGCACTGGGCTGAGTTTTGAAGCAATCTTTAGCTTAGACTAGAGGGATCGACACTTATATATATATATATATATATATGATTTGCGCTCACCAATCGGCCACACAACCGTTTTTAGACAACATTTAAATGTTAGAGTTTGAGAGTGTCAACCACCTGCTAGTTTCGGCGGCAATTAGTTCAAATTTATTATGTTAAAAATTTGAATGCCGTATGTGCACAGATATTAAGCTGCAAGCGAGCACATTAGTCTAATGTACATGTAGAAGCATATTTCGGTTGGGTAAAACAACGGACCGTAATGCCGGAAATTTCGTTGTGCAAGGATATTTAGTCCGGCCGGTTGGTCTAACGGTTAAGTGCGTCGCCTTTCAATCGAAAGGTTGCAGTTGCGAAACTGGTCGCTAGCTAGTCGGTTGTGTCCTTGGGCAAGGCACTTTACGGGCATTGCCTGAACCCAGCGAATTATTGGGTTCTACCAAATTAAAGAAAAGTGTCTATATACAACACACTGCAATCGCTCCGGTAACCCGACAGACGACAGTGGGCGCGAGGTGATCTGACGATTGCCCGTGTGTTAACGCCCTTGGTTTTCCCATTTACGGGGATAAAACTTTGTTACCATTTCCCTTTTCATGCAAAAAAGATGTGTTTCACCCAACTCTTCCTGAAAACTACTCAATAGCCTACTCTTAATGCATTTTGCAAAAGCATGAGCATACACAAGAAATTAAGAAAACGAAATCTATATATAGCTTATTATAATTTTGTGTAATTTTTAAATTTCGAGGGGCTTTCAGATACAAATCGGGTTATTTTACTTTATTTCTTTATCACTAAATATTTTTACATGTTGCATTAAAATTTAAGTTAGTTGTTCAATCCAGTCCCTAGATTTTGCCTAAAAACGATATTGGCGATTAAAAAAAACTGGAATGTTTTTATATTCTTTAATTGTTCTGGCCGAAATTCCATATACTTAAAATGTGTTACTAGAAAACTAATTCATATCATGTAAAAGTTTCAAGTTGAATACTTGTTTTCTTGATGTTCCAATCGGGCTAAAACGAAATAAATAATGACATATTCCAATGCATTTATTTGGTATAGTTGCTGTAACTAAAAAATCCGTTTACATAAAAAGTCAATAAAAATATAAAAAAAGCCCTGAAAACAGCTCAACAAAAAGAAACTTTCAAGGCAAATGTCCAAATAATTTTAAGAACAAATCATAGAAACAAAAAGAAAAAATACTACTGCAGTGGTGCAGTGAAGGTTTTACGGTTGGTTGGCGATAAGTGCCTTACGTGTTGCGCTATAGGCAGGAAGTTGCAAATCTAAATATAAAAAAAATAAATAGAAGATGAATGGTAGGTATGAACCGGCTGTGACGATTTTTTTTATTTCAATGCAGTGCAGTTAATAATAACAATCGATATTATTAGAAATATTATAAATAAGTCACCTATAATGCCTCATAGTAGTCTGGAGTACTTCAAGTTGCAGTCAACCGACAAAGGTATGTTTGCATTGCTCTACACAACACGGCGCTAAGTTCAGTTTTAGTAATTTAAAATAGTGGAATTATATTTGAAAGTGGAATGATTTCATACGCTAAAGACGTAGATTTTACAGGTCAATATAAAAAGTAAATTAGCATGAGGTTAATTATTTTTACCCAAATATAACAATAGTTTACCTCGTGGCAGAACCCAGGTAAAATGTTATTAGCTGTGATTTTTATTTTTGTAGTATGCATGACAGTTCGTAAAGTGTGAAAATGAAAGAACTCTGACAAAATTCATAATTTAGATTTTGCTTTCTCGCCCTAAATTATTTTTTTAGCCAAATAAGAGTCAACATTGAATAATAAGTGAAAATTTGCTGTAATTTTTGGGCCATCGTATTTGATTAATAACCGCATCTATTTGTTACGTAATACTGGTAATAGCACGTAATGTCTTATTACCAATGTTTCATGAAGTTATATACTGTATATAAATATAATATATATCTCGTATTTTCACTGGGTAATGCTACTTCGTATAGGTAATTACAATGTGCGTGTTTTTGTTATATTATGAGTATCTAACGTTTATGCATTCCATTCACGTGAAATGTACGTTCCGATTGGTCACAGTAAATGTAGTATTTCACAATAATGGAAATGTAAAAATTGTTGGACCCTGTTAAAGTCCCTACATAACTTACTAACTGAATAATTAAAAAATAATAGATGCTTAAAAGTTACTTAAATGAGTTGTACACACCTAAATGTTAATTTAAAGCATAAGAATACTAGTAGTAAGACTTTAAAGTATAAAAGTTAGAAGAGATTTAGTATGGCTTGTTTAAAAAATCGTAGGCGTCATGTGAATAAGCACTATTGTACGTCTTATTACCCAGCAGCTCGCAAGTGTACGTTGAATAGACCACCAAGCACTATGTAAACTTCACGATGAGATTGTATACAATACGATGCGATTTTAAACAATACGCGAGTTTCACAGACGTATGCGATAACCAGCTGTCCAGCAAAAAGGATTATTCGGTATTAGCTGATATGTTTCGGATACGCAATGACAAATTTTGGGTAATTTGCTTTGGGAAATTTCACTATAAACGCAAGAATGTAAGCACAGCGGCCGTCCTGCAAAATTTCGGAAAAGGGGCATACGGAGTCTTCATACCCAAGTTACAACGAAAGATTAAATTTATAAGTACTTAATATAATACACTATTCCCGCGTATATAAACAGCTAAGCACATAAAACCAGCTTAAATTGATATTTCTACGCAACAAATATTCGAAAACTCCATACAGACATAGATTAACTAAAATATTCCAGTTTACCCCGAAAAGCCCTTAATAATATAAAAACTAATCATTTTAATACTCCATTGACACGTATATTAACAAATGGTCACTGAAAACCGAACAATATCTTTTAAATCTCGTGGAAAAAATTGGGTAAAAACGTGTTATTTCAAAGTTTGAATAAAAGAAAGTCGTCTAAATATAGTGTAATATACAACTTTTCACAAAGACATGTAAAGGGAGTGGCACCGAGTCGGGAAGTTAGAGTTATTTACCTCCTTGTCACACATGCCTGTGATAAATCTCTAACTCGACGTTCGGTATCCGTAGTCATTAAAAGTTCATTTATCATCTTATTATATCGCGTAATCATTATTATAGGTTCTGTTACAATGCAGCTTTCAAATTCATTTTCGTACTAAAGGCTGCTTGTAACATGGACACAGTCAATAGACTCCCTTGCTTCCTCGAAGTATTTGATTGCGGTAAAGCAGTAGCGGTTTTCTGTAACGGAAAAATTGACTTAAATATAAATAACACAACAATACAAACTTAGTAAAATACAATTCTTACCGAACTTTCCGTTGATCCGAACTAATACGTTACATAAATTTTAAATTCCATAAATATTATCGTAATTGTCTGCGCAAAATAGAAAGAAAATCGGTTAATAATCTAGTTTAACAAATCCTACAACTCGATCGAATTAAGCTAAAAACGCAAACTAAAGACTCCTGGAGCAAAATAATTGGCTTTTAACTTAAATCTAAAAAAAAATTAGAGGTTGGGTACTTAAAGCAAGAAAACATGTAAAGATTACCAATTAGCGTGCGCACCTTATCGCTTAACTTAAAATCCGGAATTTTAATGCATTAAAGGAACGTAAAAGGGCAAAAATTAAGCAAAGAATAATAAAGACAAATATTTACAGCTTCCCTTCGATTCCGAAGGAAAGAATATGCCTAACCAATCATAAATACAATCCTATTACGCGATTAAATGAGGTGAAATAACAAAACTAAGATAGATAAATAAAGAATTTAATTACGAACAAAAAATAAGTGTCTGCCCCAAACCTATCTTTCTTCCTTCTCCGGGAACCTATTTATTAAATGCCACTGAAACTAGTGATCAGCCACATTTACGTTTTATATAATAAGAAAGATGTCCAATCGATTTAAATCTTCTAATGGTGTTGGCTAAGATTTGGATCAACAGTGGAAAATTCTCAGTATATATCATCAGGGAAATTTCCCAGCTGCCCAAAATTTAGGCACGCCTGCCGTTTTGCGAACGTTCGGCACCGGGTATTCTATAACAGCCGATATTAAGATTTATTTACTTTCTATTGTAAGGAAAGTTGTAGTTGAATAAAATAAACTAAGAAAGGGCCAAAGGCACCAGTGGAATCCCGTTTACCACGGCAATTTTGTTAAAATATTAAATTCATAACTTGAATTATTTATTTAGAAAAGTTGAACTCATTAGTTTCTGCCTGCAGAAACAAATGTTATACACTTATATTAAGTTATACCGAGGCTGATAATGTAGCCAGGGAGCCTGATAGTTTCTGCAAAAATATAGCGTACACTCAACAGGGATTTTAAAATAGTGGTGATTCACACGTGGTTGACACTTTCTAGTTCAGTAAGACCGTAGCGTTTAGTGTAGTGAGGATTGTCCTCGATGTCACATCGGCAATGGGCTAGAATACGTTCGTACAACACGCCGCATTGGGTGTAACAAAATAAAGTTGACTTTGCTAAATTACTTTTCACAAAATGATCTTAACTTTGGCAAATGACTTGCTCAAAGATATATCTTTAACTCTATAGAATTAACTTGGGTCAATGACTTTTTACAAGATGTACTTATCTTGGGCAGGTGACTTGTTACAAGATTTAGTTAAATGGGCAACTATCATATTAAGGTGCCTGTTCGCGGGTGTAGCAACGTTCCGCCGGACCCTTATGATCTGACGGCTGTCGATAAGTGATCACGTTCTTTAATGCACCTGATCTCAGTTTGCAGCCAGTAAACTTCCCTCGGTTAACACACACCACTTTTATTTACAATTTCACAGATTTAGGTTTCAGGTGATTAAAAGTGTTTCGTTTGATCACTATAAAATAAACATTAACCGGTTATTGCAGAGGATTACATACACGAATTACACAACATCTATACACCAAGAATAAGCGACTAATTACAACAAATAGTACGTAAGCAATACAATGCACGACAATAAGGACAACGGGTTTATATACCCGATAGAGCGAAGAAATATGGGCGATACGGTCGTCGATCATGCAGGGTTAATGGACGCAAAATGATCACGCAGCGTGTAATCAGGTCAGTGCTGATACCATTATAAATGAAAAGAGTTTAAACGAGTTTCGCTGCAACATTATAATGTAATGATCACGCAGCGTGTGATGGGGTCATTTCTATAACATTATAAATCGAAGAAGTTCAAACGAGTTCGCTGCCACATTCTACAGTGCCTACGTTTTCACTGTGATCAGCCATTGGATTGATGTCATAGTGTGTGCTGTTTATGTTGTGTAATAATAAAGCAACAGTTATTTAGTGCTGTGCAAATTATTTAAACTGTTGACATTGTAACGGACCGGATTTCTAAAACGGTGTCTAGAACTTATTTGTTGTTTTTTTAAACGAGGGGGTCAAGCTAGTTATGTTTCAGTTCCGGTTCATGTTTATCCGAACATCAAATTGGAGGTTGCGTTCACTTAAATTTACAATAATTGGTTTGTTTCGGTTAGGAGCAATAATCTGATCTGACAGCTTAAGGTTTCTGTTCAGGTTCAACTCTCTGACTTTAACACTTATTAACCAGAATGTTAAGCTCAACCATGTGTTGGTCGTAAAGAGACAGTTATAGCGTGTGTCCTTCAGCACAGTTTGCCATATGCCAACATGCTTCTTTTATTGTATGGCCGTGTATGATCTGTTAACGAGCTAAGTTCTTCTAGTTTAAGTAGATAAATATTGGATGTTACTTCGCCATTTGGATTAGGGTTTTTAATATTAAAGTAAGTCTTTTTATATTAAAGGAAGACTTATTACATTACAATAGATAACAAACTGATTAAATAAATACTGTATATCTACATTTCTGTTTACTAACCTTGGTTATCCATGGCTTAATAAAATGCTGGTTTGGTGTTATATTTTCAGGAAAGGTGAAATATTCACTAAAAGGGGCTGGTAATAAAACTTTTTTATAACAATGAATGTATCGTATTATCACGCGGTTCTCTATCATTCTGTACAGGCTTTATATTTATAATAAAATGTGAATGAAAATTGACTTATAACAGCTAATTTAGTTACAGATAAACGAAAAGGCCTATTGACTATTAACTTTTAAACCGCTTTTTATAATATAAAGTTTTGTTGAATGTTACTTTTGAACTTCATTTTTATTTTTTTAGACTTGTGATAATTGTTTTCCATTTCTAACTTTTAAATTTAATTACCAATACCCCAACAAATACAAAACTAAATGGCTCCTTTATTACCACCAAGTTCTCCTTTGTTTCCAAGTTGTCCTTTGTTACCGATGGCTCCTTTGTTACCAAGGTCTGGCCGGTTAGTCTGAAGGTTTAGTGCGTCGCCTTTCAACCGAAAGGTTTATCTTTGAAATTAATTTCTGTTTCAGATCTTTAGGCCAGTATATATGTAGCCATGAGTTTAAATAAAAGACAAATGAAAAAAATATATCTGGTGGGTATTCTTATTGGAGTTGGTACATTGGTTTTATACAATCGGTGGTCTTCAATTTTGCCAGGTGCCCCAGGGATTATATCATCTAGTGGACCTGGAACAGTCATACTTCTCACTCAGAGAAGGTCAGGGTCCAGTATTCTGGGCGAACTGTTTAATCAATATGTGGATGTAAGTTATTTCTACGAGCCGTTATTTCCCATTGATGAAACATGCAACCCGTCACTGAGACAAAATGCAGTGGAAATAGTGCAACGTATCATAAACTGTGATCTGAACCAATTACCAATGCTGTATGAAAAAGCATTTAATGTGACCGACAGAAACGACAAGTATTCAAGGTTTGATATAACAAATTTTTCAAAGTGTTTGGTTTTTTTGCTTCTATAACAAGTGCTATTATGCAAAAGAGCTTATTTCCAACATTGTGTAAAGAAAATGTCAATCAAGGACATTTTATTGCACACTTTAAATTTTTTCTTGCATAATCCCGCTTTTTGTTTACCCCAAAATATTGATTAATTTAAAACATGTTTTGCAATGAGATAGTTGAATGAGAACATATTAACCTTTGTCATAAAATAAGCATTAATTTGCAGAATGCGCAGTATACATGTACCTAACTTTACTGAAAAATTTACAAATTTTCGAACGAAAAATGACAAGTGTATGACGTCCGTTGTATGGAAACAGTGGTTAGTGGGTTAAACAAAAATGCATTATATTAAATACACTGCAAAATCTTAGGTTAGCCCATTTATGGCCACGAAATAATCTACCGTTTTTTTGTCATTTCCGCAGTTAAATTATCCTAAACAAGTATTTTATTCTAACCAAGTTTATTTATGTCCAAAGTGATTATAAATATTTTTGACCCGATTTCAAACCCAGACGACGGTCTTTGTATAAAAAAATTATACGCAACGATGTTTTTAAAAAAATTTGAAGCGTGTGTGCAACAGCTGTTTTATGTCAACCAAATCAGTAGGTTGTGTTATTAAGCAGGACACTTAACGGTTGTTGCCTGATTCCAGTGAGATGATAGGTTCGAACAATCTGATGGATAGTCTGAATCATACACAACACACTAAAATAACGGTAACCCGACGGTGCGCACGAGGTAATCTGACGATTGTCCTTGTGTTAACGACGTACTTACGTTTCACGGGATAAACATGAATATCTTAAGCCCATGTTGGAAAAAAAGTGTTTAAATTGTTTTCAAAGTTTGGTGGAAAATAAAAAAATCACTCGATTTAGTAAAGGATTCAGTGGGTATAGCAAAACTTTTGGCTATAATGTTGTAAAGTTAATAGCTGGTTTGACTAAACGTTTCAAATTATCGAGTAATTGGCAGTTTAAATATTAACTGATCTCTTGGCTCACTGAATGGAGTTTTATTGTTCAATATTTATCAAACACATTTTATCATTCCAGATGCAAAATTCACAACGTTTGTTTTGCTGGTAATACTCAAAGTAAATACAGCGCGTATCTAACACGTGATGCCAAGATTTGTAATGTAGTCAACAACTTTCAATATTGTCCTGAACCAATTGATCTTGAACGCTTATCTGCGCATTGCCGTGGTAGCGTCTTGATTGCGACGAAGATGATATACTTGTGCAAACTTGAGTGGATATCGTCGTTCCTTTCGCCACCGAGTGCGTCACTTAAAGTTCTTCATCTTGTAAGGGACCCACGCGCGACCATTAACTCTCGAATACCTGCACGGAATTCCGATTCCGGATCCAACACAGCAAGATTGGGAGGAATAAGGTAGATATTTATACCCACGGAATTTATTGTCATTACTGATCATAATTTTCCTTTCCGAAGCAGGCTGATAACTCTTTAACTGTAGCCTGTTCTTCGGGTCATTTTTCGGCTAAGTCACCTTAGGTTAGAAGCTTCTGTATAAAAAACTATTGTTGTAAGCATGATATGATCAACAGAACATTGTTCGATGATAAATTATATTTTTTTCATTGGTAAAATTTTGATGACGTCATGCATTATACATTGACGTCATGCATTGTGCAATGACGTCATATGGTACTCTTTAGATCAAATTAACTATCTTTCTTCTTGTTTACAAACAAAACAGTATGTAGCAAAGTTATTTATTGTTATCTTCCGAACATTTTTGTACTCTTGTTTTTGTGGTGACGTCAAAACTTGACTGATAACGTCGTAATGAGCAAATATTTTTAACACAAACATAAGCCACAGAAAATACAGTGCTGAACAGTTCACTAGTATTGAAAGTATTATTGAAAGTGACTACTCGAAAATAAAGCACAACTGCTTCCAGAATTAATATCAGCCAACAAAAAGACATCCTATTCAACAGAATATCTCTTTTACCATCCATATTCTCAAAAATTAAGATAATTTAAAATGTAAACAAGCGACGAATGGCTTGGTGTCAAAGTAAATAAGCGAACCATGACGACAATAGTTTAACTCTTTCCGTCCCAACTCGCCATATATGGTCAAGGAAACCCTATATTTTATTCTCTGTAATTTTCGTGGAGAAATATTAAAAATGCGAGGAGTGATAGCCTTTCTTTTTCAAGGCTTCGCCTCTTATTTCTATCGATTTTACACGAATTTACAAGTGACTAACTCAGCCAATAGGAGTCGCGTTAACTTGCGGAGAAGCTCTTTTTGTCAAGCAAGTCTTTCTTTACATTCTCTGTGAATTTCGTGCCGCTGAGAAAAAAAGGAGAGCGTTGGTGACGTTTTCGCAGCAGGCGTTTATGCTTCGTGTTCACCAAAGCATGAATCCAGCTGGGCCTGCTGAGCGCACGATAAAGAAAAAGGCGGCGAGACTAGCTAGTTCGGTGTGCCCTGCTTTGAAGAATATTGGATATAGTATTTGTGTTTGTTTGCTTTTGTATGCCCTTTTTACACTTCCTTCACTGTTCTTATTTATACTTTTTACTATTTTAGTTCTACAAAACTAAAAATTTCAATGCGTTTTGGTTCAATTTTTCATAATATAGTTAGAATAAAAGAAAATTTCAATTAGGAATAGTAAAAAAACTACTGAAGATACAAATACAGTTCAAATTTTCCTGAGTACAAAAACTATTAGACAATCTACATTCCAATTTTCATATCATTTGGGCATACCAATAATTAGTGAGTATTTCGTTTGTCAGTGCACCTCAAAATTTTCAAAGTCGAGCAGAATTTTCTTTACATAAAAAGTGGTGTTCACTAAAGTTTACATAATATATTCTTTATTGGAGGTAGATTCTAGGTGTGCGGTTTGTTTAAAAGAGGGATAAATTATCTTTCCAACGATACTAAATATTAAATCATAGCATAAATTTGAGAAAAACTGTGCTAATTTGAAAATGACCAAAAATTGTAAAAAACACTGCGGGACAGCATGTTTAAATTAATGCATTTGGCCGGGAGTGAAAGAGTTAAACTACCGATTAGTTTTCAACTATTGTCGTCATGGTTCGACTTAAACCCAAATAAAAAACTATTTAAAACAACTCAATTAATACAGATGAATGTATACATTTTTTAAAACTCACATAACTAAAAAAATTCAAATGCAAACCCCTAAGTCGACTTATATATAAGTATATATATATATATATATATATATATATATATTTTTAACCGAGCTAAGTTTCCAACCCATGGTGGGCTCGTCACCAGGACCGTTTTTTGTATAAGAGTCGGTATATGTATCGGTCGCGTTAACCATTTGGCCACACGACCGTACAAGTCGATTTATATTGGTAAATGCAGAAATTAATTAGATCTCCAGCTTCATTTCGCTGATCAAAATTGGCCGTATACTTCTACCAAACTTTAAATATGTTTTATTAAAAGCGTTTGTGTATAAGTTATCAACCTGTTATGTTTTGTGACATATTCACATTTTCTGCTGTTTAATTATTTTTCAGTCCTATTAGTCAACTAAACTACGTGTTAAATTTAAACTTGTAAATCAGAGAAGAAAACAAAATATTTAGCGTCAAATCCACCTTCACAAAACACGATTTTACATTTTCCGGCTTTTGCAAAATGGGCAAACATTGTTAACATTAAGACCAATAATTTCCCCAAAATTGTCAACATGGAAATCAATAACCCAGTATAACTGTAACATTCAAGCAGTTGCCTTAGCCACCCCTTCTACTTTTTATCTCTGTCCGAATTCAAGTATTTTTTTTTCTTTTTTTTTCCAACCGAGCCAAGTTTCGAACGCATGATGGGCTTGTCACCAGGACCGTTACTTTGTATTGTAGTCGGTATATGTATTGGTCGCGTTAACCATTCGGCTTTAAACCAATAAGATATGTATCACCACCTCGCGGAATATAATTTAGACATTTATTAAATATTCCAAATATAGCAAGGCAATAGAGAACAACAGAAAATGTAAACAACCAATTAAATTTCGTTGTAACCGGTTAGATGTATATTTAACATAAAATATTAAAGGAAATCCTGCCTTTAAACCTTGAATTAAATATGTTTTTATTTTTTATAAAAGTGCATTTGTAACAAAACAGTGAATAAATGATGAATTAACCACATATAATTGGGTTAGCTCTGCCCAAATCTAAAAAGAATGCGTGATCAAAAACACTAGCATCTTGCTTTTCCTCGCCATAACAGAATTAATCTCATCGTTGCTCTTTAAACAATCATATTATTTAAGTATTAGAACCATAGGGGAGTAATAATGATGATTTGAGATTTTATTCTATATATGTTAGGCGAATTTAAATCGGTTACTATGCACATTAATAATAAAATCTACATGAAAAGTAATAAGGGGGGGAACTAAACATCGACTCTTTTAATCGCCATAATGTCGCAATTTTAATATATTTGTACCCATATTATCGATAACTTAACAAAAAATAAATTTAATTTTTTTATTATCATATTTACTTATTTTCAAAATTTAGTATAAACCTTTATGCTTTATCATTTAGATTCTACGCGAAGCAAATTTGTGAAAAGCTTTCTGTGAACACCGCTTTCGCCAATAGAGCTGTCGGTACAGTTATACCGCATGACAAGTACATGCGTATCAGACACGAAGATTTTTCGATGGACCCAATCAAAACAGCAGAGAAAATCTATGAGTTTGTGTCCATTCCGTTCGATGTGGATATAAAACGTTGGCTGGTTGAAGCCACTAGTTTTGATAAGAGTCTAAACCTTAAAGTTGGAGATCAGGGCACTAAAAGAAATTCAAGAGACATTGTTTCCGCCTGGCGAATGAAGCTAACATTTGAAGAAGTTGTTGTAATACAAGATATTTGCAAAGACGCACTAACTATGCTGGGATATGAGGTCTATAATACTAATGAAGATATGTTGGATTTAAACAAACTTCATTTCACATCTAAAACGATTATATGAGTAGACCTAATGAAATTATGTTCCTCATTTCTTATGTTAATGTTCAGTACACAATACGCACCACCGATTATATGTGTTAATGTAGAACTTTTTTACCGGGCTAACTTTCGAATTCATGATGGCCTTTACGAAGACCGTATTTATATAGAAATATACTTTATGTATTGGCTGCGTGAAGCACTCTCTTTTAATTATGAAAAATCTGTACCAAAACACTTTACTGCATCCCTGATCTAATAAACCCATTCGCTTGCGTGCTTAAATAGAAAACATAAACCGCTTTAAGCATTCAGTCCGTTATTTTTTTTAACATGTTTGATGAATTTTATCTTTAATAATCTAATTTTACTGTTTCTTACCGTTTTACGACTGTCGTTTTATAGTTTTTTCACCTCCCTTGTTCTTCAATTGTGTTTTAACTATCGTTTTGAATATGTGTTTTAACTATCGTTTTTTTAAATAGAGAAACTTAACTTTTCGGGTAACTGTATATCCTTGGGTGAGTTTCAAAATGTAATTTGAATCTTAGTCAGAAATTTTTATTTTATTAAACGTTATCGACTGATTTATCTCATTTTTACTTTACTATTCTATTTGCTGCAGGTGTAATGTATGTTCCTCTAGGTGGCGTAACAGAGTTACTTACGCAATGTTGCTGCAAAACAAAGACACGTACGGTCGTGTGGCCGAATGGTTAACGCGACCGATACATATACCAACTCTTATACAAAAACGGTCCTCAAGGGTTCGAAACTTGGCCATGTCAAAAAAAAGTTTGCCCGGCCCGTTGGTCTAACGGTTAAGTGCGTTGCGAAACTGGTCGCTAGATAGTCGGTTGTGTTCTTGGGCAAGGCACTTTACGGACATTGCCTGAACCCAGCGGATTAATTGGTTCTACCAAATTAAAGGAATGTGTCTATTATATACAACACACTGCAAGAGCTCCGGTAACCCTATGATGGGCGCGAGGTGATCTGACGATTGCCCTTGTGTTAACCCCCTGGTTTTCCCATTCACGGGGATAAAGATGAATATCCTATCCTATCCTATCCTATCCTATCCTAACCATAACAAAAGAATGAGACACTGAAAGTATAGCTACGCTAGATTTTCAAGCAACCTAAGATTTAGTTTTGATGAATTGTGATATAAATGGTTACTAGGTCTACAAGCGTTTGGCAACATTACGAAAGTTACAACCAAACAAAAGAAACATCGTTTATAAACGACTCCTCTGACATGTCAGTTTAGTTTAGTTTAACGCAGCGGTAGGTACAGAGGTGTTATTTTCAACTTTTACAACATTTTATAGACCTATTTGCACCGTAATTAGTTGATGTGCCAACTGTATAAAACTTGTGAAATAATATAATTTCACTGAACCGTCATTGACGTAAAGTATTTTTGTATACACAAATAATAGAATATCAATTAAATTCCAGGTAATTTTAAATATCTTTAAATGTAACGAATAGCTGTATGTATATATAAAGATATGTTTACGCACGAAATCAGAATATCGTGTAATAGCACCTGCGTTGTGTGAGCAACGGTAGTCGAGGACCATTCGCCTTTCACACGCAAAGTGAGAGAATATGGAAAGGCAAGCCAAGTTACAGGTTTACTTTATTCAACTCAAATAATCGTACGAACGGGCCGTCCGTGCCGGTTGTCAGGTTTTGTTTAACTTACAGCAGTGGAACAAAAATTGACAATAAATTCCATATCAGTAAACCCATAGATATAGAATTGCGGATATATTTATAGGATCTTTTTAGTAAAAGTCGTTGGTAAAAAGCAGTCGTTTACTGAAAAAGTAAATTATATTATTTGTTAAATAGCTCGGGAAGGATTACACTGTCAGACCAACCAGCCGACAAAGAATGTTACTGACTATACTATACTGCGCAAATTTGTGTTTTGATAATGCCATATTATTAAAAAGTAGCAAAGTAAACTTCTGTGTAGGCTTACTTACTGTAAGATAATATTTTATATCTATAATATGCCATGGATGCAGAATAGGTGACAAAGGTGATATCCTAGGAAGCCAGCAATAAATAAACAGTTTGATTCACCAAACACATATGCCAAGGAGAAAAACAGTTTGAAACACAAAAACCAAGTTTTAAAATTTAAAAATTTTGTAAAGGCTTTGTGAAAGTGACACTAACAGTTTATGCATATATATATATATAACTTTTTTTTGTTTTTTCTCAAGCAATATTTTCTTAATCAGCTAGTTTCAGCAATATTTTCTGAATACAGAGTGGTTTAGAAAGCAAGAGATTTAAAAAAAACATGTTAAAATCTTCTTCCAGCAAGCAATATTTTCTTATTCAGCTAGTTTTCTGAAAATGAAAAATATACCTATAACTTCTTCTTCCAATTCCACCCCTACATCTATTCTCTTTTTCTATTTCCACGCCTATATCTAACCTCTTCTTCTATTTCCACGCTTACTTCTAACTTCTTCTTTTCCACGCCTATACCTATAACTTTTTTTCCGGTTTTCACATACCTTAACGTCTACTTCTGGTTTCATACCTACCCCTAACTTCTTCTATTTCCACGCCTACTTTTAACTTATTTTAGTTTAATGCCCATCCCTAACGTTTTCTTCTATTTTCACACTTACCTCTAACTTCTTCTTCTCTTACAATTGGAACATACATTTTAATGGTAGACCATTTGTTGATACAAGCAGAAACTCTGGGGTTTCCGGGTAACATTAAGTTTCTTTAAATGGTAAATTTTTCGATTCAGCCCTATGATATCGGGTGACAGAGAAAAGCTATGGATAAAAGAAATACCAAAATTTGGTCTCTGGGAAGTTCTCTCATGGTCTTCACCTTAAATTTGGCAGGGGACCCCCCTGGGAA
>CH002614.1:1266296-1306937 GCA_000149265.1 Ciona savignyi
CGTTATATTTATTATTAATTAAGAAAATCTTATTTTTCTAGAAGTACCATCGACCTATTCATCGATTTTCAACATATAATCTTCGAGAAGTTGCGAAATCTCATCTACAGAAATACAAAAATAGTCAAGTTAGGAATGAACTAAGTTTAATTATTTATTTATTACTGTTATATATTCAGCAGTTTATTGCGTGAAGAAATAATGTTACACTACCAAAACTATTGTCGGATATATATGGGCAAGCCACGTTGGGCCCAAGGTCATAGAGAACAACAACAAAGTCATGTGATTAACCTTAAATCCGTCAACCGAGTAATGACGTCATAAATACGAATAAATACACAACATTTACCTTCTTGAAGTCTTGTTTTTTGTTTCTGGTTGTAGCTGAATGAAGGTTACATATTGTTTTAGTTTGGTTAAATTCTCTTAGTTTTTGTTAGTATTATTAAATAGAAGCAAATGATCACGACACTAGAACAGGAAAAGACGGCAAAACAAAATAGTTGTGAAAACACGCCATTAAAAAAGAATATTAGTTTTAAAAAATCTAGTGGAATAACAGGTTCTACCAAATTAAAAAAACGTCTGAATCATACACAGCACACTATATTAACTTCGGTAACACGACGGTGGGTCCACACGCCCGTACCGGTTATAAAAGTTATCCTAAGTAAATGTAAAATAATAGCGCCATAAGCCGAGACACAAAATAATCATTCATCCATTTACCCTGATGAACTGAGTCCTCCGTTTCTCCTTACTGTCACTGACGTTGGTTGTCTTCTACGACGGTCACTAGACAACCAACTGCTATCAAGATCAACCACCAACGGCATAATCACCAACAAAACAAACCAACTTGCCCAGCGCATTGTGTAGCACTAAAATTGATTTTTATTGCAAAATATTACAAGTAAACTATGCTTATTGGTTGGTGCGTCGAATGCCAGCGGAAAGGTTGCAGATTCGTAACTAGTCCCAAGCTGGACGGGTGTGTCTTTTACACTTCATGGATACTGTACTATCCCATTGGATAAGACATTTTAATAAACACTGTACTATCCTATCCTATCATATGTCATTGCACAAATTACATTATACAATTACGTTATATTTTTTCTTGATTTTTCCACTATATACATGCTGTAGCTGCCTATATATAGCATATATGTTCGTCTATAGCCTATCCCTATATAATTGTCAGCCAGTTTATTCTTCAGCAACCCAACCGCACCATTGATGATGTTTGTTCTTGTAAGAATATGCCGTTTGCTAACAGTCGTGCGTTATGTCATTTCGTTTTACGGAAGTTTTCACCATATGGTATCCGAATCCAGCTTTCTTGTGTACAGTGTTGACTAAGGCCTATAACCGCTTATAATGGCCTCAACATATATTAGATTCAATTTGCCTTGCACCACAATTTTATTGCACATTCTCAAATATTAACGAAAACATTGCATGTGTATATTCGCAGTCATAATCACAAAATCCCGATTTGATTTCTTTAAAAAAACTCTCGCATATATACACATAAAAACTTAGTTTAATCACGATAAGCAAAAGATTCGCTATAAGTGTCATGAGTAATCTGTATATGGTTTGGTATTATGCTTCTAATTCAAATCCAACATGGCGTCTTCCAACATCTCGCGGTAAAATTTGTCTAGAAGACATTTCGTTAAATACCATTAGACATTTCGTTAAATACCACACCACCACACAACATCATGTTATAAAGATTATCCTTACCGTCTCTAATTGAGTTTTTTCTTTGGTTGTAATACCTAAAAAAATAAAAATAAATAATATTATATAGGGTTGTCATGTTTATCCTTGTGGGTAGATATGCTCAGAATTCGTCGTCAGGTTACCCCGTGGCGTGTATACTTGATTATGACGTTTCTACTGTATTAGTTTAATCCAGTAGTCCAATAGGTTTAGAAGCTGGCCTGTAAGTGCCTTGACCAAGAACACAAGCGATTGGTTTTAACGACTTAACTTTTAGAATATACTGCCAGGCGAGAAACAGCGGTCTAACTCAAAAGAGTTAACTGATGACCACACAAAAATAATCTTATAGATAACGAATTATACACAAAAAATACATATGACGATTTACACACTGATACATAAAACGATTTTTCACAAAACGGTCTAAGCAAGGTTCGAAACTAATTCAGGTAAAAATACAATTTGCAGCCAACGTTTCTATTTTACACTTACATTGGTTGGTAGAGTCCGTTTCTACCAAGTGGTAGAGAAATAGGAATCGGAGTTGTGGTTGTCCTTGGCGGTTCGGTTGCTGTTGTGGTCACGGGCGGGGGTGGTGGCTCCGTTGTTAATGTTTCTCCCATTCCGATGCCAACACACAACAACATCACCAACAACACAGCGCACTGCTTCATTTAGTTTTTTAACAGGGATCTTGCCAATAAATTATATATTCAAGCTGTAAATAATTTTATACAAACTAAATTATATATATAACATTAGATATCATAATAAAAGTTACCTAAGAGTTAACAAGCATATCGCGTGTCACTGATTAAAATAGCTTCTGTGAAATAGTATACAAAATTGCTTAGCCCAGCGGTAGGTCTAATATTTAATGTTTGTATAATATACAAAATAGCAACGGGCGGATGTAATTAAATCAGGCTGTTAAGGAAAGCTTTATAAAAAAATGTACCTACGCCGGATTGTCTGACAACTTCTAAGATAAAATTGTATTTTGAAGCTTTCATACCTAATCAGTGTTAGGACCGCACAATTATTTAACCCTTAGACGACGACGGTTACATATTTGTAACCCAGATTTGTCCCCGAAAAAAAATGCACAATTCAGTCGTTTCTTGGGGGATTTTCCTAGTTTTGATATTTTTGGAAAGCATTTGAATAGCTCTTTCAAAATAACGCATAAAAACATAATCCTTCCATTTAAAAATTTTGAGTAATATTGCTCCAAACATTTTTCTTCAAAATTTTTGTATCTAGGTTAACTTTTAGGTAAAATATCGCTTTTTTGACTTCTGGGGACTTAAAATTGTTACACCAGTCGCTGTGAGAATAAAACTAGCAGTAGCCGTCTTTGTTTTTGAGTTTTCCAGTCATTTTCGATTTTTCAACGATATTATATAAACATATGTGTACATGGTTTTTATCTAATTACTATTGATATTTATTCATTTTTTCGCCTTTGTTTACTTTGTTTTTCAATTATTATTTGATATTCGGAAGAAATATGGCAACTTCGGAATAGATTACAGCCGATTAGGCTGCCAGCATGATCGAGGCCAACAGTAATTGTGGTGATGAAATGCCATATTTGTCAGTTTTATGTGACGTCATGAAGCTTAGTTGACGTCATCAAAAAATAAAAGACGTAACTTTGTAGGAAATTTCATTTTGAACACTTTTGTAATACATTACTATCTTCTACAAGCTACCAGTAACGAGTAATTAGAGTAAAAATTACTAATTATGACGTCATTACAAATACTACAACGTCATCAAAAAAAAATAAAAATACCAATTTGTAGAAAATTATCTACTGGACAACTTTGTAATAGATTGTTTTTCCCTAAGTCCAACAGTATTCGCAGCAAACAAGGTTAAAGCAACCTTACTCAAAAGTGCCAAAAACTGAAAAAGTTCCGTCGTCGTCAAAGGGTTAAATGTTAATTCTTGGGGAACACAAACAGTAGGGGCTATGTTAACCGTCAAAAAACAGCTTGTCACGGGTTACCAGAGTTTTATGCAGCATGCTATGTACACGATTGGCATTCATAAAAAAATATTTCAGTTTACAACACTATTTTATAAACTACATTTTTTTAAAGTTGACGCAAATACTTTACGATTAACAAAATTATTTTGTTAATTGGATACACAATGCAACGATAAATTTAAAATCACAGATTCGGCATATAAATAAAGCAGTTTATTACCTAGTTTAAGGTAAGCTCAAAATTTGGTTTTAATCATATATACCGAATGAGACTGTCATCAATTAAAAAGAGCTCCAGATGCCAATGCGCAAAGCAAAGAACTCTCCCACAGGCACGACAGATTGCATGCATCCGTTCCAGGCTTGGAAAAAACAAATTTTGTTTTTAATCAATAAAATAGTTAATGACAAAATGTGATGTTTTGTGTTCGAGAGAGTGACAAAAGTAGCTTAGTCGACAAATATTGTTTTGCAGAAAATCAAAAAAAACTTTCTTTCAGTTGACTTTCTTTTTTACTATCTCCATTTTTAGCCGTAAATATATGAGCAGCAGTTTATCTTGAAGTCTTCAAATTTAATTTTGCTTTTGTCACCAAAACAATAAGGTTACATTTTCTATGTAATCAAAACAATAAGATTAGATGAGCGCGTACCCACACACAAAGAAAATTGTAGCAAACAGAACTGAATCTTATACCTTAAACTTGAGGACTAACAGTTGTTCAAATTCAGTCTGCAGTGTCTGATAAAAATTATGGCATTTAGTAAAATTTAGTAAAAAGGCAGACGTTTTGACTAAAACACGCAGCATTAGAGTTGACCCAAATTACTTGCAATAAAGTGTCCGAAGGGTTTTTCTAGTTTGTGCATATTAGGTGTCTTTAATTTTTTTGCACTACCCGCTAGAATCAATTGCTTTGTAACCAACCCGCCTTTGACAACGAAAGAACCTGTAATCTAAATCACGCCAAGTTAAATTGTATTATCCAAAGTTTACAATGCATCATTATACACAATTGCATTGAATTTGCAGCCGGCAATTAAACCATTCATAAACTCGAGACAAATTTTTTTCGTGGAAACGATGGGCGTTAAAATTGGCATAGCCGCTGGTCTAGTTAAAATAATTACCATTGCTAGTGATAGCGCAATTGTTAAATTCAGTTAAATACAATATTTCAGCCACCTTAGTGAGAATTTATGACTATTTAGGAGTTTTAGTCGATTAACCTTTTGAGATAGTAAATGGTTGATTGGGAGTAAATGTTTTAGTATATTTCTATGAACAAAAGTTTAGAATGTTTGGAGAAATAGCGTCCCGTTTTCATGGTCACAGGACAAACATTTGAATAACCTAAATACTGGAAATATAAACGCTTTTGAAAGAAAACGGCAAGTGAATTAAGGACAACATTAAAATGAGTGTTTCAGGGATTCAAACGCCTTTTCCTCAGACAGTAAAAGCGTTAGAAAAGCTCGAAGATTTGATGAAATGCAACAAGTGCTCAACGAGAATGGATAAACCGGTAACATTATGGAATTGCGACCATGTGTTTTGTAAACAGTGTTTAAAAGACTGTTCTATTTGTCCAGTGTGCAAAATCCCTTCCTGGGCTAATGACCAAAGGGAAAATAAACCTTTGCAAATGATTTCATCGATTTGTGCAGAGTTACAATCTACTATTACTGAACAACAGACCACAGATTTTTTAGACAAGGAAATAAAGACCAGTGGTGATTCTTTGCAAAATCAGAATGTACTGCGAAATAAAGCCACGCCACGCCGCAAATCCATGTCGACAGTAACTAAACAAAAAACGTCAAATTTAAAGACGCCCAACGCCAAGCGGATTAAATCCGACCACCCATCAACCCCCAACAGTATGGTGAAAAATAAAAGAGGTGAAACTAAGCTTCATTTGGCTGCTATTGAAAGAAACCTGGATGAATTGAGATTATTGCTAAAAGAAGGCCTGGATGTTAATGCCAAAGATCATGCTGGTTGGACAGCATTACATGAAGCCTGTAACCGTGGCTTTACTGATGTGGTGGAAGTTTTAGTAACCGCCGGCGCGTATATAAACATTCCTGGATATGAAAACGAAACTCCATTAATGGATGCTGTGGCGAACAATAGATTTGAAACTGTCAAGTTCTTACTGAAGAGTTGTGCTGATATCAATCTTAGAAGTTTGAAAGGCCAAACTGCCGTTACAATAGCATCAAGTGATGAAATGAAACAACTTTTATTAACTCTTCATTGCGATGGTAACACCGATGTTAGCTTGAGTTCACTTTCACAGACTTCTTTCTTCCCCATTGTAATAGCTGGCTCTTCCTCAATTTCACAGGATTTGTTGGTTTCAGCCGCAAAGGTTTTAAATGCCGAAATTGCTAATGACGGCAATGCTACCACAAAAACTACCCACTTTATCGTCAAATGTGACAAAAGTAACAGAACAAACCGGACATTAAAATACCTACAATCGGTAGCAGCGGGCGCATGGGTATTAAACGAGCTTTGGTTGGATGCTTGCGTCAAACGAAAACATCATGTTAATGAGGAAAACTTTGTTGTTGAGGGTTGTAAAGAAGACGCGGTTTTAGACGGACCACTCCGATCGGTTGATGGAAGATTAAAATCGTTACCCCGATTGTTCGACGGTTGTCACTTTTTCCTCTCTGGTCGGTTCTCGCCTCCTGGTCTCTCAAAGAATCAGCTGTGTGACATCATAAAGCTTGCTGGGGGGGAGCTGTTGTCCAGAGAGCCGAAACCAGATAGTGATCGGGTTCAAGCTTGCACCAAGATTGCTTACCATGCTAGACCAACCTGCATGCACTACCTCCACACTTATTACATTGTTTATGATGCTTCCCAGAACTCTTCCCAGCGTATTATAATGCAAGGCAAAGTTGCTACTGTCACAGCTAATTGGATTTTGGATTGCATATCCCAATTTTCAATATTAAGCTCATAGATCGCAAATTTTTACAATATACTAAAATTTTTTTCGAAATTAAAAAAAGATTGAGCTTTTAAAAACTATTGTGTTTACAGCCCCTTTGACCAATAGTCTGTATTTGCAATGTGAAGTATTTATTTAAAATTTTATGCTGCTAACATTCTCATTAATATTTACAGCCATGTGTATTGATTTTTTCTTGACAAAACCAGACGTATTTTGAATACATAATGCTGCTTTTTCACATGTTCAAAACAGATCTGTCACTCATATGACATCCAATTATGCACATTTGATCACCAACTAATCATAACTTCTATTTAAACCAAAATGTATGTGCACTAACTTTCTATTTTGTATATTTGTATTGCCAAACCTTTATCACAGGTAAATTAGTGAAATAAGGTATAAAACGATGTGGATAGGAAAGATTTAATTGACAGTTAAGTAACAAGTGTGGTTTTGTAACCATATCCGTCTTGAATTATGATCTCAATTTTCGCCTAAAATTTCATTGCGCGCTCTTTCATTATGAAAACCATTCCTGCCTTTGTATTGTTTATAACTTGATATTAATTACATCATTCATTGCTCTTACTTCTCTAATTGTGTGGCACACATGTGTTGTTTTATTGTGCCAAGTTTCTTTTATTGTAACATTCTTCAGATTTCAGGTGCTAATTATCAATGAAAGTGATACTAGTTCTGCTTTTATCCACAACGCTATTTTGTATCTATATTTAGGCATACTTAGTTATATAATTTTTTTATTAAAAAACAAATAAAAAAATGAAATTTTATTGAAAATAGAAACACAAAGCAAAGGGGACTGTTATTGCAAGACTAAGTGCAAGGTAAGCATTAGCTGACAAGGTTGAATAATTCAGTGCACAGTTTAAAGCTCTCACTTTGCTTTTGAAATTAAATATTAATATACCGGTACTGGTATTGTGCATTTACTGCTTCTTTGTCTGACAAAGCATACTTTTATTACAACAGAGTCAAGAAGTAATCTGAAGAACCGACAGGGTCAAGAAATTACCAGAAAAACAGAAAAGTCAAGAATTTGCTGAAGAAACTTTCAGAGTTAAGAAGTTGCTGGAGCAAATGAAATGTTGGAAGAAGATTTAGAAATTGCTGTGAAGGTTGTTATTGTTGGGAATGGCGCGGTTGGCAAGTCGAGCATGATTCAGCGATATTGCAAGGGAATCTTCACAAAGGATTACAAGAAGACTATCGGAGTGGATTTCTTGGAGAAGCAGTTAAAGTATGACAATTATAAACTACACCGTGTATGTTAACAATTGTAATATGGTAGGATATTCTTGTTTTACACACATGAAAGGTAAAACGCAAGGGATGTGCTTTAACACAAGGGCAATAGTAAGTTCATTTCCCGAACCTAGTAAAACGAAGGGTTCTACCAAATTGAAGATAGGATTCAAGTCATAGACAACACACTATGATAGCTCTGGTAACCCAACGGCGGGTGCGAGATAATCTGACGATTGCAGTGTTAACCCCCTTGGGTTTTTCATTCTCAGGGATACATGATTAACCTTAACTAAGATTATAATAACCGTGATCCTAATATGCAGCATAAATGAGGACGATGTTCGATTGATGTTATGGGACACAGCTGGGCAAGAAGAATTTGATTCCCTTACAAAGTCTTACTACAGAGGTGATTTGATGCTTTTTATTTCACGAATAAATTTTGACGGTGGTCTACATTATTCTTAAACATAAGTGAATAACTTAATTAATTTATTATATAGGTAGTCTTCAGCACACTATCGTTATTAAGTTCTTTTCAGCACAATATCGTAATTAAGTTTTTCTGTTAGGTGTTGAGATGGTAAAAACGAGAACAAAGGTGCCTCAGGCTTATATAGACATCATTACACAGTGATATTATTATTACTCTAGTTTGTATAATCTAAGTGTAAGCTTAAAATTGAGGTTGTGATGCCAAACTCGTCAGGACACATTTTTTTAAAAAATCATATGCTTGAAAGTATTCTTTATAAAATTTTTTAGTGTACTTATTTATTTAAAAAATGAATTGTAACAAAAAGAAATGAAAATTATATTAAAACAATAATTTTACCAAACAGATCAATTTTAACGAAAAGAAAATAAATTATACCGAAAAAATCATAACCACCAAAACAATCAATTTTAACAACAAGAAAATAAAGTTTACCAAAAAAATTATTTCCACCAAAAAAATGAAAATTCCAGGCGCCCAAGCTTGTGTCCTGGTGTTCTCGACCACCGATCGTGATTCATTCGAAGCGGTTGAGAAATGGAAGAGCAAGATTGAAGAAGAAGTCGGACCAAACATTCCGATCGCGCTCGTGCAGAATAAGATCGATTTGCTTGATAATGCAGTGGTGGAACAGTAAGTTGATGATAAGCAAGCTTTCTTTTTGTTTTTAAAACATGTCTGCAGTCATTAAAGCACTGGAGAGCATCTCCACAGGATAGATTTAAAATACATTCAAATCTGCCACTCTTGTTAGTATACCAATTTTACAGTACAATATACTGTAGACGTTTTATAAATCCTCACTACTATACCATTCTCATTAATCGTACTGTGCAACTCGTCGCTGCTACATGTTATGTTTTTTAAGTATATATACTATATTCCACATACGATTTGGTGTAAAATTTAATAAATGCAGATTAGGGTTAAAAGTTTTTTGTGAATTCATGATTAGTGCAAATGAATATGTATACTCTGCTTATCTGAAAAAACAATCGAAACAGACTGTGCAATATTGGACTTGGTACTTCCATTAAGCTTGGCCTTTGTTCAAGTGTTTATTTCAATATTTGTTTTCTTCAAGTACATGTTTGCAGGAATGAAGCTGAAGGTTTGGCTAAGCGGCTGAAATTGAGATTTTACCGAACTTCGGTCAAAGAAGACCTTAATGTAGAGGAAGGTATGGTACAAAAATTCCATTTTTTAATTAAAAATTGCAATAACCGTCATAATTCTCCCACGGCCTTTTGCATAAGTTATCCATCCACTTACCCGTATAAATTATTCAATTCCGCGTTATGGATATTCCCACCCTCCACAGCTAAATGTCACGTATTTGTAACATAATATTTTAAAGTAATATCACATAGTCAACTGACTCCACAATTATGTTTGCTGTATTAAATTACGTTGTTATAAATCGCATTGTACAATTAAAGTTAACATTTAGTTGTTGTGCATATGGGATAGAATATTCATGTTTATCTCCGTGAATGGGAAAACCAAGGGGGTTAACACACAGGAATTGTCAGATCACCTCGCGCCCACCGTCGGTTACCAGAGCTATTGTATATGTTGAGTATGATTCTAAATTCAGACAGTCCTTCAATTTATTAGAACGCATTAATCGACTGGGTTCAGGTAAAGTTTGTTAAGTGCGTTGCCCAAGAACACAACCAACTATCTAGCGACCAGTTTCAAACCTGCAACCTGCTTTAAAATGTTGTTTCTTCTTTAGTTTTCAAGTATTTAGCATTGAAACATATTGAAAAAATGAGGAAAGAGAATGAACAGGAATCTGAAACTGCAACAGCCCAACCGATTAGGCAAATTGGTGAGTTTAAACTTTAGTTTTTCTACAGTGTTGGCAGTTAAAGCACACACCACAACAAATACAGAATATAAGTCGCTTGTGTTTATTTTATTTTATTGGTTTATGCTTGTTTATTAATAATTAAAAGGACATACTTTAAATATAGCAAAACTGGAAAACAGCAAAACAACAGTTGATGGCACTTTATGGAAATAGAGAAAAATAAAATAATTAAAACTTTATGTTCTTCCAAGCGGTGGTTAAAGAACACAACAGCAAATAAAATACAGACTATGGGTCACTTGTGTTGCTCATTTAAAATATTAATATTTTTGCTCCTTTTAAAAACAATATTTAAAAGAACACTCACTTAAAACAATCAAAAAGTGGAAAAAAACACAAAACAGCAGTTGCTATAGCATTACATGGAAAAAAAAATCAAAGAAAAAATGTTTAGGTGCGGCCGTTTTATTTTTTAAGATAAAACAACTAACCATCACAACAGTTCAGAATCTGGCTATTGTCCATGTCATAAGGCTCATTGATGTGTCATGGTTAGGAATTTGCATTCTTATCCTATCACATTTAAAGGATATTCATTCTTAAGCCTATTAAATTCTCCATTGAGTATAAAGTAATATTAGAAGTAGTATATTTGTTTTTTAAAACAAGTATAAAAACAAGTAAACCTAATAAAAGTTTAAACTTTTAAAAGCTTTGTACATTATAGCATTCAACAAATATTTAAACAATTTAATAGCATTGCCACATTGCAGTAATGGTATTTATAAACTGATGCTACTTTTATTTTTTGTATCGCATTTTACTGATTATTCTATTTGCTACCTTTCCGACTAATTAGTGCGACTTCTTTCAGCCGAAGGTTTGAGGTTTGAAACTGGTTGCTAGCTTGTCAGTTGTGTCCTTGGGCAAGGCACTTAACAGACATTACCTAAACCCAGCCGATTAATGCGTTTGGACATTGCCTAAACCTGATGAAATAATGGGTTCTACTTAATTGAAGGACGTCTAAATTATATACAACACACCGTATTAGCTCCTGTAACCCATCTGTGGGTGTAAGGTAATCTGAAGATTGCCCAAGTGTTAATCTGCTAGTTTTTCCCAAGCACAGGGATAACATGAATATCCTCTTTATCTATTCCTGTGTTGGCATTTTTTGCTGTAATTTAATGCTGTGACAAAATATAAATAAACTAAAGTAAAAAAGAGAGCCCATCTCTTTTTATAGTTTTGTATATTTAACTATATTCATTTAAAAAAAATCAATTAACCTAAAAAATCAATTTCACCAGGTTTATTCAGTACCGGAGGTAGTGTGTCAAAGTCCAACAATAACAACGGGAATGGATTAGGGGAGGGAAGCATAACGTTACAACCCAGCAAAACAAGGGTTGCATCCAAATCCAAAAACCCTCTATCAAGATGCAAGTTTTTTTGATTCAACCTATGTCCCATCTGATATAACCATCATTTCCATTATATGAGATTACTAATGGTGGGGTACTACTGAAACCGTGTGTATGTTAAAAATTATGGTAAAATCAACAAATTATGTTGAAAACAACAGTTCATAACAACAAATTATGTTGAAAATAACACTTGATAACGACAAATTATGTTGAAAACAACACTTAAAAACGACAAATTATGTTGATAACGCCGTATTATGTTGATTTATTACTTAAAAGCTGACTGCTTTGCTGTGTATTTTGTTCATTCCTTAATATCTACAAGTTCCCTACAGTGTTGATGGCCAAATATTTCTTGTATTTTGCAAAAATGCACGATTTCTGTAAAACCAACCAAAAATGCTAAATTCTATGTTTTTTTGGTGAAATTACTATTTCTTTACATCACGCTTTTCAATATGTGTTCTGTGTAGCTTACATAGGAAAAAAGCCACGAATATTTTAAAATTACGATTGCACTACGTCATACCATTCCGCTCAGTTTCACACGGTGCTTACGAAATATTTTGTATGCCAAAACCTTTATTTCTTAGCCCCGATATGTGTACTACCTTCTGCACTTTAATATCAACTGCAGCCTTAACGCAACATAATGCACTAATTGATACCTACATGGCCATTTGTAACTTATGGCGTTTTTTTAGGATAGATAATTATACATTTACTTTTGTCCATATAATTGTTATTAATAAAGTCCAAATAAATTTCTAAACATTGGGAAAAAAATGTTATCCATTTTTAAACGATTTTCTTATATTGCCCCTTCGTGCTCTAATCGTTTTTAACTACTGTGCTACATTAATTAGCATAATTTCTAAGTGCGTAAGTGTTTTAGTACTCATATGCACAAAAATTCTATTTTAAGGAGATTTTTTCTCTGTTTTTACGAAAGAGTTAAAAGTCGTGTAAAATGTATTTTCCTGCTCACAACAATGTCTATAACCCAATGGTACTTGTAAGATTTGTCTGGTTACCGGTGCATTTTTCAAAGTATTTTGCATATATTGCTGCGCTTTTAGTCATATTTACTCCCCGCAGACTATTTTAGCTTACTTGTTACAACTTTAACAAGAAATTAATATTGTGATATTTATCTTACAGCTTTTTAAATTGCATTTGACATTTTTAAATTGTGGTTTACGAATTAAAAACAGTTAAAAAATTATTACAAACTTCTTTCTATAATATTTATCCAGTTAAGCTTAGTTTAACTTTGATGGGCTGTTGCCTCAGACGATTTTGTGAATGTAAGTGTGTTATGTGTATCAGTCGCTATAATTGTTCGGCCACACAACTGTACAGTTTAGTTTATTTTTTGTTTCGATGATAATAACACAAAAACCCATAAGCAAATTTAATAAAAATGCGGTAAAACTTCAAGTAACTGCAGGTTGTCATTGTTTAAAAATTAGTTTGTTTAATTGTTTTGCTTCTTCATTACATTACAGAATAACGGCATAATTATTTTAGGTTCAGGCGGCAGGATAAAACGGCAAAAAATACAGTAGTTAAAACACGTTAGTTAATAGATTAGACAACAGAGAAAGAGAAAAAAGTGACAAGGCTGTTTCAACTTTACATTAGGCAATACAAATTGCGGCTGTAAATTTATTTAAAAACCTTCAAGAAAAGTTAAGATTATTCATTTTTTGCCCCAGTATTAAATAATGACAAACAAATTAAATCACGGTACAGGTACAGGAAAAGACGACAAAACGAACAGTCCTTAAAATACGTCATTTAAAAAAAGGTTAAAATAAAAGTGTGTTAACACGACCCAGTACTGAGGGGGAGCCGGCATTATGAGATTAAATTGGGGTTATTTATTTGATCAAAATAAATTTAATGCGTTACAATATAAATAAAAAATACCACTGATGAAACACTTGTGTTTTTTTCGTCATAATGAGGTTAAAACGTCACGGTACATAAAAGTTATTTATTATAAAACGAAGAAGCTTAAGAAACAACCACCGACTTATTCAAGTAAGATTAATTACTTAGGTTATGTATGAGTGTTTTTTATATGAGTGTTTTTTAATTCACTTGCATTAAAATAGGATAAGATATTTACGTTTATCTTCATGGGTGGGAAAATACAAGGGGTTAGCACACGAGCAATCGTTAAATTAGCGCCCACCGTCGGTGGGTGACCGGAGCTATTGCAATTAGTTTTGTATGATTTAGTTGTTCATTTAATTCAGTAGAACCCATTTTCTGCTGGATTTTGGCAGGTAACCGACTTGCTAGCGACAAGTTTCGCACCAGTAACCTTCCGGTTAATATGCGACACACTAACCCTCCTAATCGACCGGATCAATTTTATGTTTTCAATATAAAGGGGATCATTCATGAATATCCGATCCCGCCCATATTTTTAATATTTAAGTTTTAAATAACATCATTGCGACCTTGTCAGGGTCATAACCGCGTGTGGGTTATAGAATTAGATAATATATTCATGTTTATCCCTGTGAATCGGAAAACTAAGGGGGTTAACACACGGTTAATCGTCAGATCACCTCGCGCTCACTGTCGGGTTATCGTAGCTATTCCAGTGTGTTGTGTATGATTCAAACGTTGCTTCAATTTCATTGATCCCGTCAATCCATTGCGTTCGAGCCACGTCCATTGAGTGACTTGCCCAAAGACGCAACCGAATTGCTAGTAGCTAGTTTCGAATCTGTAACCATTCGGCTGAAAGGCGACACACTAATCCAACAAGCTAAGCTGCCGCGGGTTAGTACACATCAGAGGATATATTCCTAGTTTTGTTATCGTAGTTTTCCTTATTTCCCAGCAAAATGGCGCCAGTAAAAACTTCCAGCCATTCAAAGCGAACCAATTCCTCCGGATCCAACGGAAGCGGCGGAAAGATAAAACGAGGCCAAGAAGACTTTCGTAACTACCTGTACAAAATCCTGAAAGAGATCTACAGCGATACCGGCATAACACGACAAGCAATGGAGGCAATGAACACGCTGATCAACCATTTATTTGTAGTGTTAGCAGAGGAAGCATCAGATATAATGAAGTCAGCTAGCAGGACAACGATGACGGCTAATGATATACAAAGTGCTGTAAGGAAAGTGCTTCCCGGCGAACTGCAGAAACACGCAGTGTCTGAAGGAACGAAGGCAGTAGCGAAGTTTAAAAGTTTTTATGTATAACAGATAAATAAATAGGAGAACTTTTATTGGTGGGTGGTGTATTCTAGCTGTTGGGTATATTGTAATAATAGGCAAAAAAGTTTTAGTTAGTTTTGTTTTCCATGTTTTGCACCAGTATTAAATAACGGCAAGTGAAGCAAATCATAGAAACGGGACAAAACAGTCGGTAAAACGAACAGTCGTTAAAACACGTCTTTTAAAAAGGATGTAAATATATATATATATATATCGGAGGCGGCTATTACCGCTTTTACTGGATAACTCGCCAAAATGTTAAACTAGAATATGTCCAAATGGAAAACGCTACTGATTTATACAGTATTTCTACAAAAATACTATTAATGATGAGTATATGTTGGGTTCGAAACTTCTCCAGTTTAAAAAGATTACGATTTACTTGGTTGTTTAATGAATTTTGTTGTTTTTATTTTGTTTTAAAGTTGTTTCTTACACCAAAAGCTGTATAACCACCGGTGAAGACACTAGAACCCTGTATGTGGGTGGAAGTGACGTTTAAGTTCCGCATCCATGTAACGTCATGTCTAATAGGTTGACGTGACCGGTATATTAGCTTGCTCGGTTAGTGCGTATACTTTCAGTCAAAGGGTTGAAGTTTCGAAACTGATCGCTTGCTAGTGTCATTAGAAAGTCGTTAGCTGACATTGCCTGAACTTAATCGATTGATGGGTTTTACGAAATTGAAGTAACGTCTCAATCATACACAACACATTTCAATGTCTCCGGTAACCCGACCGTGGGCGCGAGGAATTCTGAAGATTACCCATATGAGAACGCGTTTTGCGTTTTCCCATCCACGGAGATAAACATGAATATCCTATCCTATATATATATATCGATTATATAAACAACACGGGCTTAGGGCCATCAATCATGACTTCGAACCTGCCTGGTAAAGAAGGTTAAAACAAAAGTTTAAATAAAAAGGAAACAGGTTTCGAGTTCTCCACATTAGTTGCTGGCACTTGCGCGGAAAGTAGTATAACAACATCTGTTTTACCTTTTTTATTACCCCGAGTCTGTCAAGCGGTTTGTAACTTTAAAGCTACCCGTTTAGTTTATAGGTAAACATTTATACATTTTTTTCTTTCATCTATTTATTTATGACATTTTTTTAAAGAAAAACAGATACAAAAAACACAACCCAATTAAATTGTATCGTTCACTGTGAACTTTGTTATGGACGTAGATGATCTATATGTAGTTATTATGTACTTTATATTTTTACGGGGTTCAGTTTCGAAAATTATGGACTTATTGCTACAACCGTTTTTATACATAAGAATTTGTGACATAAATCGGTTGCGTTAAAAGGGACTATACTCAGGTGACATAGTTTCAGATAAAACGCGTAAATATATGTTCTAATCAGCACCTTTTGCAACACGGTACAGTAACATGACATTGATAAAGTGCTAGTTTTTCGTGCTGTGGTAGGTACGAAGCCGAAACTGGTGTCGTCATAATACCTCTTGTCTCTTAAATAGTTAACTTAATTCAAGCAACGTTCGCTTAATAACTTGCCCAAGGACACAACTAGTGAGTAGCTTCTGGTTTACTCACTTTTGACAAAAATCCGACTACTTTATCAGCTCACAGGACGCAACAGATTTCTTACGGTGAGCGTTAAAACTTATATAACAATTTTTTACAACATATTTTTACAATGTTTGTAGCATATACCATTTATCTGGTGTTTTTACTGTTTTATGTTGCAGTAGTATAAATTGGCAGTTAAATTTACTATGATTTCATGATGATCGAAACTAGTTGCTAGCTTGTTGGTTGTGTCCTTGGGCAAAGCACCTAACGGGCATTGCCCGAACCCAGCGGATTAATAAGTTCTACCAAATTGAAGAAACGACTGAATCATACATAGCACATTGCAATAGCTTCGGTAACCTGGCGATGGGAGCCAAGTAATCTAAAGATTGTCCGTGTGTCAACCCTTTTGATTTTCCCACATAAATATTATTTTCTATCCTACGTAACACTACAGTATTTTGCACAAAAAAAGGTTAAACTTTCAAATTATAAGCGTTCTGTTATCATATTACCATTTCTGTACCTAAAAACCATAACATAATTTATCTGGACCGCAATTTTAGTGTTTCAATAACTATGTCAATCACAATATGTGAGCTGGCCTATAAGAAAACACTGGAGGAAAGGGGAAAGGAGAGAAACTTTAACCAACCAAACTATAAAAACCAAATATAACCCTGCCCCAAACACTAGGGCCCTAAATAAGGTTATTTATTGTTATATTAAGGGACACTACTAAACACTAATCTTGACCCTAACTCGGACCCCATTTTTAAAACTAATTCTAACGCCGTAATCTTCATTTTAGTGTGCAGTTTCCCTCCTTCCCTTTTTGCCTCCTTTTAGTTTACACTCGTTTTAGATGTGTTTCTAATCTAATGCTTGTCAAATAAAATTAATGCTACGACTTTGGTGTTTGTAAATGTGGTGGTCTATAACCCGAGGTGTTGGCGTTTTGGTGATAAAGCAATTTGTAATGCACTTTTTTATTGCAACGTAAAAAACGACAAATAAAAAGCCAAACTAAATAAATAAATTAATAAATATATATGTGCTTGAATGAAGTTAATGATTAAAAATACATTAACATTCAAAATTGTTGCTAGAAATGTCTGGCCTTTCGCTTTTTCGTGCAGTAACAGCCTTGTGGTAACTCAATGTTGAAGGTTGCGTTATCTTTGCGGCCTGTTAAGGTCCGCGGACAAGAGAAGAAATGCATGATTTGACAATACTTCTTCTTTGGTTTCAAGCAGATAACGGCGTGAAAGGTATTTTGTTCATTCACATTTTTGCATTTCAACTGTACTGGTATCCATTTAGGTATATCCCCTTCTGTACATCCGTCGTCCGTTTTCAGTGATTTAGTCACTTTGCATTTGTGTGCCTCCAGGAACCTAATAAATGTATTTCATAAATATCCAAGACCGATTTGCTTGGTGGGTTAGTGGCCTTTCAGTTGCAGGTTTGCAACTGGTCGCTATCTAGTCCGGTGTGTCCTTTGGCACTTAACGGATATTACTTGAACCCAATGAAGTAAAACGTTTAATAAATAAATTAAGTTAAACAAACAAAACAAGTATTTTTAAAGGTGATCTAAATACTAAAAATATTTTAAAAACGACATTTGGAGCATTTATATTTTTATATATAAATGAAAAGGTTTTTTTTAATAAATTTTAAGGGAATAAATAATAATAAAACTAAATTTTAATTTGTTTTAGTAAAAAATAATTTGCAAAAGACACCAACCGTCTTGTATTATTGGTTAGTAGATCAAGTTGTGTTTTCCACATTCTCTTCAAGGATTTCTTGTTGCATTTCACCTTCTTTGGTTCAGTTTCCACCACCGCAAGGATAAGAAGTGAACCCACGATCAGAATTATCTAAACATACAAATATATTTAATCGTGTGTTTGACGGGTTAACGCCGCTAATACATATATTCATTCTGTAAAAAAATAACGATCCAAGTTTCGAACCCATAATGGGTTCGTCACCAGGACTGTTATGTATAGAAATCGGTATGCGTGTATCGGTCGCTTTCGCAATTCGGCCATATGCCGTATACTTCTTTAACCTTTTATACCATCCTGGCCCAAAATGCCAGTTACTAACCCGCGCCGTATGGTGAGCGACTTTTATTCAAGCATTCTTTGTTTTTATCATGAAGTACTGATGGTATACAACCGTCTAAATAAGATGGGAAGGGTCGTTTTGTCTCGAAGGGAATTTTTCAAAACTGACTTTTCTAAGTTTCGTTTTGTACCTAATCTATTTTAAGTTTAAATTTCACTAATCCAAACAAAATATCAAAAAAATTCCCACTGGCTATATTGTCCACTACGTTCTTTCCATTTCGATTGTGGAAAATTTACGGACATCGTTCCTGTATTAGTAGAGTCCGTTAGGCCTTATAGTAAAGTCATCGGAAAAATACCAATAATTTACTAATGGGCATTGGTTCCCCACGATAACTATATAACAGGGGAACCACTGTACCGTTGTGGGTATTTCTCTTTACAATGTCGGGAAAGTACATTATGGGGCAGAAAGCGGTACTTCCAGAACCACTGTTTATTTTTAAATTATTCAAGTAGAACAAATCTTTTCTGAATTACTTTATTTAAATACAAGATCTTGGCCTTGTTTAAATTATAATGTAAGTGCGTGCTATTTCATATAAATATTGTTTGAGCATCACATATGTTACATATTTAGTTTAGTTGTTTTTTTCTTTATTAATGCAAATGAAATAACGATTTCAAGTTAAAGGGGCGGTATAAAACGGCAAAACTACAGTAGCTAAAAGTCGGTGAATACACACGCTAAAACAAAAAAGTGACGTGGCCGTTTAACCTTATATTTATTTTAAAAAAACAAATAGCGGCGAAAAACTTTAAATTAAAAACAAAACTTTAAATATAAGTCTGCAAGCACGACGCAGGTCCAAGGGGGTAGTAGTGGCTTAATATAATTAAATATCACCCAAGTTAATAGCAGCGTATACAAAGTGCAATTAGAACATGATGATTCCCGCTGATATAGTTTAGTTTATTTATTTAATTTTTTACCCAGTATTAAAAATGGCAAATCAAATTACGACACATGGCCAAAAAAAGACGACAAAACGGACAATCGAAAAAACAAGTCATGTAAAGAAAAGGTTATAATCAAATAAATATAGCGGACGCGGCCACGTTAAAAAAGTCAAAATTCGCAAAGTCGGGATTCATACCCACGATTTTACAACATATTCCACTAGTTAAAAAGGAAATAAGCTGGCATCGTAGATGTGGTTCGGCTACTTACACTACGCAATGCAACGCGTATTTAACGGGTTAAATATCAAACCCAATATAACTTCATTATGATTTTTGCGCTTTTTGACCGATTCGGGTATGGCAATTTTCATAATTAAGTCTATTCATTTTTTTATGTTATAAACAACAGCAAATAAAACAATCACAGCCATGGATAGGCAAAGACAACAAAACGTACTATGTGCACGGCCGGATATGTACATACAAATTTCCGTAATTAAAAAAAAAAACTACTTAAAAGTATCTGTTACCCACCTTTGTAAAATTCATCTTTGTCTCAATGATCTTTCGTTCTTCGGGATTGTCTTACTGAGCGCTTATGATGATGGTTCTTCATTTTATCCTTTTATACTCGCCGTTTCGAAAGCGCAAGTAACTGGCCCCTCTGACGCAACACGCGCGACTTTTAATTAAGAATTGAAGAATATTCGTTAGAACGGAAATTCTTACGGAGAAAAAATGGTTATTCCCCGATTTCCGTTGCTCAAGTTCTGTAGCGCCCACTACGTCATAATGTCCGCTTGCGTCATAAGAATACAAAGCAAACAAACGTGAGACGCTTTGTTACTACGATTGATATTCGTTTGACTCCTTGTGTGATTGGTTTCGTTCGGTTGTAATTCAGTCAAGATTATCAAACATAAAAAATAAACCAATTAAATGTGAAGGTATAAATAAAACCCCATTATAATAATTAAGAATTGTTCCAAGATTAATTGGTCCAAAATTAAAATATTGTTCTTCGAAAATTACAAAACTATCTTAAAAAGTTACTTGCGGGATTAACCACGGATACTGGTTTCCGTTTCGTAAATTATACTTTCTAGAGTTTTAAACTTCTTCTAGTATTAAATTTCATCTGATAAAAAAAAGCTTTGGAAAACCATTATTTATTTTGTAATCAATGAATTATACTGGGTTCAAATGTTTATATGAGCCCACATGTATATAAACAACGGTACCCTAACCTCTTAAGTATTTACTACCATGCCAAATTATTCTAAATTTAGGAAAGCCGCAAAGACTCGCCGAAGCGATACTTGTAGCTTTATACATCACAATTCACTTTGTTTGTTTCGTCACAGTACTTTCAATTGCATAGCGTTAAAGGTGTGTTGGCGGATAATTCGCGTTCTATAAATAAATACAAATCTTAGTTGTAAAAACCCAGTTGCGCGCTACACACTGCAAAATCTCGCCGTCGAGTTGCCGCAGCCATTGCTGTGTGATTATATGAATTATGTCGCTATCGTGTTTCCGTTTAATCTCTTAAATCAGTGGTAGCCAACCTTTTTATCGCTTCGGACCGGTAAAGATTGGATAATTTTAATGCGGCCCAGTTAGGGGATGTTCATTACTGTCACACAAAGCCCTTCCAGAAAAAAACGTGGTAACAATTGTTGCTAACAAGCGACTTTGTAGCGTCACAAGTATAGGTTTATAAGATTAATAAAACGACGAATTTCTACTAAATTGCAAGGCAATTGAGTGTAAGAAAAAATGCAACACACACAAAAAACGGAATAAATAAAAGTGAAATATGCAACTGGTGCGGCCCAGGTACCAACTGATCCACGAACTGGGGATTGGGAAACACTGGGTTAAACTACTGAGTTCTTGTGATGTCAGTGAGGTGACTATTCTACGCAACCGGTTACTGCTAAAAGCTGTTTTTTCTCTGGCCTTTTTTTGTTTTTTACCATCCTCAGTTTCGTATTCCATGATGGGTTCATTGCTAAGACCGTTTTTTATGTAAGTCGTTATGTATCGATCGCGCATTTGGCTACACATTTTTTTTTTCTCTCCAACCTACCAGCTGACTACCAAATTAAAGCAACAGCGTTAACCAGACGATTTTGTTTTAGATTTCATCGATTTAAGTAATTTGAGGGAATTTATATCTAATTATTTGATAAAAGTAGAAAATACACTTATAGCCAAATTGAATTTTAATAAAAGTAGGAAATTTTGTTTTTTTTAGTAGATTTTTAAATTTTTCAATAAAGTAGAAAAATATACTTATGGGTAGCTAGCTCAGTTTCAAATTGGTGTGTGAACTGTAAAGCACTTGTAGAAATGTCTTGTAATAGTGCGCAGTGTCGCAGTGAAGTGTCTGCGCTGAGAGCTTAACTTGTTTGAATACGCGAGGGTAGTGTTTAGTTTAACTTACTCCCACATTGTGCTTAAAGTAGAACAGAAATGCAATTTATAAATTTCCACATTTTTATAGGTTAATTTACCGAGGCGTCAATTTGAGGGTACCTTACGGTATTCTATAGACGCGTAACATTTTAGTGGTAAACGAAAATAGGTTAAACCACGCCTGTACCGAGGGACTTTCACGCTTATAAATCAAAACGCTTACTCATAAAAGTTTTACGATTTCCGGGAAATTACAAATTAAACACAAGTTCCGCTCAACTTTACAAGGTAACTTGCTCTAGAATCAACAAATTTCCCATTGTCCATCATCCCTATTTGGTGCGAGGCGATTTGTTTGTACAAATACGGCATGAACAGGCTCTGCGACACTTAGGACAACATACGTAATTAAGTTCACGCTTCACAGTACTAGAATGACAGTTAAACTATCCAGGGCAACTAACAGAGCACTTCAAGTACAACCTGTTTTAGTATAGGGCTAGCTTTCAGGCCAAGCAAAATTTATCTTCTTAATAAAGAGTTGTTGTAGATATAGTTTATATTTTCCCAAGTAATTAAAATGGCGCAACTAAAGTACATCCTGTTTTAGTATAGGGTTAGCGTTAAGGCCATGCAATTTTTATCTAAATAACATATTTGCTAGTTCATATTTTTTTTCTAAGTAACTAAATACCTCGTTTGTAACAATAGTTACTTCACAAAGCATAACAAAAGTTGTTAGGGATTAGTTTTCAAAGTACGACATTGTCCATTCAAGCATATATATAACATGATCTTTACACAGTTTTACCGATGCTTTATAAACTACAGGGTTAAATATAGGGACTGTGTACAGTCTAGATTAAAGAATAACAGTTATGGTATGGTGTGTAACACTAAAAAGTCATTTTATTTAGAAATTACTATTGGAATATGACACATTGGGAAAATTCTTAATAAGTTTGATAAGAGGTTTACAAGAGTTCGGTGTTTTCTTTGTGTGTATAGAGCTATACACACAGCTGTGCACCAAGTCCAATTTTCGTGTGTTTTGTATTTTGAACCTTTGACTGTAGGCACAGTTTGTATAATTTGTGAATCACAGATACAATTTGCGAAGTATTTTTGCAGCTTTGATAATAGAAACTATTTTGACTAAAACTTTGTTGTAAATTATAGAACAAAATGGGAGCTTCTAAAAGTAAGCTAACTAAGGACCAGCTAACCGAATATTCGGACCTTACATACTTTACTGAAGGGGAAATAAATGGGTAAGTGCTGGAAGTTATCAATTCTTAGTTTGCTATCACCGTATTTGTAACAGTATAAATGTTTAACCTTTTTAATAATTTATTAACCAATATGATAATGGCAAGGTTTTGATATCAAATATGATTATCAGAAAATGTATTATAACAACGGAATTGTGTCTGTTTATTGAATTAAAATTGGAATAAATCATATAATTCAGAAACGTCTCAAACTAAAGTGTTATTTTAACTTTCTCATGCTATATTACAAATCCATTTTGTTTCAAATCTATCCCATTTTAGATATGTTTTACTTACCCACGAGCAATAACGAATATGAGTTGGAACTATATTTAAAATTTAAATTAACAACGGAAAATGTAGTTTAGTTTATTTATTTTTTGCCCCAGTATTAAAAAATGGCAAAGGAATCAAATTACTACACAGGAACAGGAAAAGACGGCAAAACGATCAGTCGTTAAAACACGTCATTAAAAAAACGATATCATTTAATAAATATAGCGCACACGGCCGCCAAACCTAAACGAAAGAACAATAATATACAAATCACACCATGTAACCAGAGATAGTTAATCTGTTGATTTTTATCGCGTTTTGCATTTCTAGACTTTACGAAAAATTCTTATCTACAACTGACAGAAGTGAAATTAACCCAGAAATCCGAATATCGCAAGAGCAATTAAGAAAGATGGACGAGTTTAAGGTAATATGTTAATTTAATACAGGATGTATGAGATTGTAAAGGTTAATCATTAAGTGTATTTTACTGCGTATTAGTTCAAACAATAAAATCCTAAAACTACAATACGGAACCGTGTAAAGTAAACCTTTAACCTAGCACCGTACGTTGATATAAAACTTAATAAGTGACTCAAAATTCTGGTCACAATAACATACCCACTTTAAATTTGCCAATAATCTGCTTCAATTATGATATTTTGCTGAACATTTAGTTGTTTTTATCCTTTCTGAATTGATATGTGATTTTTTCTGGTTTAACACTTAGGCGAAGTTATATGTTTAACAATTTGGTGAAATCTATTTATTTAATAGTTGTTATGTGGTATTTGTATTTGTTTTATCACTTCACTGGTGCTTACAAATTACAAGTCTTATTTCTATATGTATAACATATATACTGACTCTTCATGTCTTATAAACCCAACAACAAAATTCCGTTCAACAAAACATTTACCTGTAAATTGCAGGGTTTATAAAAAGCTGTTTTATTCATCCATTTTGTATCGCACGCGATTTTAGCTGGACCGTTAAATGGTGTTTACCCTTTGTACTAGGCTCCACATCAAACCATTGGTGTTAAGATAGTGTCAAGAGAAATTATAGTATAAGATAGAATGTTTATGTTTATCCCCGTAAATGGGAAAACATAAGGGACGTTATCACACATATGATCGCCAGACTACTTCGTGTCTAACGTCGGGTTACCGGAGCTATTTCAGCAGTGTGCTGTGTATGTTTAAGACATTTCTTTAATTTGGTAGAACTCATCATTCCTTAGGGTTGAGGATATGTCCGTTAAGTGCTTTGCCCAAGGACACAATTGGCTAGCTATCAGTGTCTAATTTCGAACCTACAACCCTTCGGCTGAAAGGCCAATATCACATCATGACATCGGTGCCTTATTTGTATAAGTTTGGAATAAAAACTTTGTTTAGTAAACTAATATTTTACGCTCGAGACATTCACTTCATATTATATCCATTACGTAATTGTGGTAAGCTGGTATGTTGAGTTGAATTTTAAAGGAGTGTATAACATGGGAGTTCATTAATGTTACCAGCGTGTAATAAATTATAGGGTGGTTTCCAACCAGTTTGGATTTCGAACATTTGTTTTTGAGTTACTGAACCTGATTTAGGGCAAAGTAAACATGCCCAAACGTAGTAGACCCGTTGACAGTCTTGTATAAATGTACATGATTTATTGCATAATAAAAACACGTATATGTCAGGGGTCGGCAACCTTTTGCACTTAAAGAGATATTTTAACCGATATTTAACAAAATTGAAAATCTCTGGGAACCGAATAATAAAAAATAAAAGGAAAACAAAACTGTGTGAGATAAAGACGCAAGTGTTCTTCTGTTTTTTTACTTATGCATGGGTATTAACATATTAAGTACTCGCTATAGTAGCAGTAAAATTATTAGGAGCTGCATCAGAAGGATAAAAGATCCGCATGCGGCTCCGGGGTTGCAGTTTGCCGACCCCTGGTCTAGGTTCTTCCACGACTGGCCTTTAACGAAATTCCAGGCCTAAAATACTAAGTTAAGGCTATTAATTTCTTGCATTCACCGATATAGCAAAACCCGTTCGTGGAACGGCTCTGTGCTGTGTTCTCTACCGCCCCCAGAGGTGGATATCTCAGTTTCGATGACTTTGTCGACATGATGAACGTTTTATCGGAGCAAGCGCCATTTTCATTGAAAGCAAAATACGCATTTCAAATTTTCGGTTAGTAAACCAACAAAACTATAACTCTATCCACTTATTAACCATTTTTTTTTATTTTTAACACGACTATATCTGGATTTATTATGAGAAAATGCCTAGTACACATATGATATGGGATAGAATCTTCGAGGTGTTGCAGTGTGTTGTGTATGATTAAGACGGTTTTAAATTTGATAGAGCCCATTTTCCACTAAATTCAGGCAATGTCCGTTAAGTGCCTTGTCCAAGGACACAACCGACTAGATATTGAGCAGTTTCGAAGCTGCAATCCTTTCAACGCACTAAACCACTGAGCTAATTGTTGTAAGTAGCAAAATAAACAAAACTAAATTATCAGCCCACAAATACACTCATAAAGATGGTCAATAACCAAATCGCAATTTCAGATTATAACGAGAACGGTTTCGTCGACCAGGATGATATCCATGAAATAGTTGCCAGAATAACACAGTACGACGAAGGATTGGGAGATCTCAACCAAAGTCTCGTCGATGCGGTATTTTACCTTATTCTCATGTTTACCATTGTGGGTGGGGAGGGTGTGAATGCTGGGTTAATTGTCACCCGGATATTTCCCGTGTCATAACACCTCCTTACTTATTCGCGAGGTATTCTAACGATTGACCGTGTGGTAACGCTTCCTCACGTATTCGCGAGGTAATCTGACGATTGCCCATGTGTTAAAATTCCTTTACGTATTCGCGAGGTAATTTGACGATTGCTCGTTTGGTAACGCTAATGCGTTTACCCATTCACCTATACATACTGTCGTTATTGTGCGTATTCATTAACCATATTTGCGTGACACTTTACAAGAAATCGTTCAACGTGACATTACTTAAAAGGCACTCAGCAAATATCGCATGAACCTGGTGGATTATTGGGTAAACAATAACGCATAAAATGTATCAATCATTGATAACACACTGTGTTTTACACTGTTTACAATACGCTTTTTAAATAACAAAATTTTATTCAATTGATTTCTACTATACATTATTTAGTATGTTTCGTTTATTTTTCGCTTCTTCGTTATATTACCGTTATTTTAAAGGAGGCAGGATAAAACGGCAAAACAACAGTAGTTAAAACACGTCAGTAAATAAACACGGTACGGCGAAAAAAAGACGTCGCCGTTTAACCTTGAATCAATCAATTTAAAGGAAATTGCGATGGAGACTTTTAATCAAAATAAAATAAGAAAATGATGTTTCGTTTTATTTTACTCAGATAATGCGGGAAGCGGATTTGGACCAGGACAATCAACTCGGCGCAGCGGAATTTGAACATGTTCTTTCAAAATCGCCCGATTTTATGAGGTAGAAAATCCATGGCATTGTAAGAGTTATACGTGACCTTATAATGGTTGTGTATGTTATGCAAATAGCTTATTTCCGATATCGAGTGGAACAACAATTACGATATCAGTAAATCAACATTGTGTGGACGTTTTGTATTATTATGGTCGGGTTTTTCATCTTTTGGTTTTCCCGTTTCATTCAAACTGTTTGCCATGAAAATTACCTGCTACAAAGCGCCACATGTTGAAATCCTATCAATTGTTTGTAACAAAATTTCCACAGGGACTATATTCATCATAACTTAACCATGGACAAATTCCAACAGTGGTTAGTCCCTTAAATCGAACACGCTCGGGGACACTTTGCATGTAATCCTATAAGTGGAAAGAATAGGATATTCATGTTTATTCCTGTGAATGAAAAAAACAAGGGGGTTAACACAAGGGCAATCGTCAGATCACCTCGCGCCCACCGTCGGGTTACCGGAGCTATTGCAGTGTGTTGTGTATGATTCACACGCTCCTTCAATTTAGTAGAACCCATTAATCTGCGTGGTTCAGTAATAATAAAATATTTCTTTTACACAGCTCCTTTAAAATCCGACTTTGATTCCAACCCAAGAGCAGACAACAGTGACGTAGGAGATTTAATTTGAAGTCGTAAGATTTCCGTTCAGTTTCACAGTTCCCGACTCACACATGCAGTTTATTTTAATTGTCTATTCTTCATTTCTTAGAATCGTGGCTTGTTTAAACATATTCTTCTATTGTTCCTATTCTAATGCACACACCGCATATAGACTGTGTAAATAGACTTTACGTATTTTCTTTCATACAATTTTACAATTTATTTTAATCGCAAATGTTGTTTTATTTACTTTAGTATTAATATGCGTTTTCGTATAAAAAAATCACGTTTTTTATATAAATATAAGAAATGTTTAATAGAATAGTTATTTTTAACCTATAACTAAAAAATATGAATCTTCTAAAAAATTAGATTTATATTAAGCCAAGTTTCGAATCCATGATGGGCTCGCCACAAGGACCGTTTTTGTAACGGTCGCGTTTACCTTTCGACCAATCGATCGTATAAATTTACTGGATCAACCGATACCGTCAGTTAATGATAAAATACCGCCTTACAGTTGTTTTACTAATATATTGCAATGTATTATAATTGTTTTGCTCTTCCTTAAAACGATCATATTGCTTTGTGAGTTGATAATAACTATATAATTTGTTGATATTAATAATAAAGTTTTACTAAACTTGCTGTGTGTTGTAAATTATTGCGCAAAGCGAACTAGAGCGTCATAGAAGAAACTTTGTTTTTAGTACATGGCTACAGATCGTATACGGGAATTTCCCTATAACACGTAGAAACTTAAGAAAAGTCTTGACAAATAAATGTGACTTGCTAGACTTTATTTTCCATTTAAGCTTAATGAAATTAGATGGAAGATTAATGATTAAATGAAACTCAACGCGAGAGTGATAACTATATTTAAAATAAAAAGTGTTTTTTTGGATCTGGGAATGTAATTGCAACTATAGTTGTTAGTTGTCTTTCCGAAAGGAAAATCATACTCGTTTATTATGGGTCCCATTTGAAAAAATGGGACACATTTTGTTTTTGTCCGTTTTTTTTTTCTTTTTTTTTCGTTTTTTTTTCGTCAAACGCTTGACAGGCATGGCTTGTGGCTCCGACATCTACCAGAAGGGATAATGGAATCGCAATGAAACTTAGTCATTTGTTAGGCCACATGGTCTAGATATGCAGAAACCAAAATTTTGGTTAATATACCTAGGGGAATTCCCCTGGGAGGTGAAAAACCAAAACGGTATTTTTTTCAAAAATTTTAGCTTTTTTGGGCATAGCGCATGAACAGCTGCTCCAATTTTGATCAAATTTGGTAAAATAGTAGTGTGTTAGCCACTGCGTTACCAATTAGAAGAAACAAAATATTTACCTAGGAAAATACCCTAAAAATAAAGATATGTTTCTAAATCAAGATTGTGAGGCATGGATTGTGGCTCCGACATCTAACAGAAAGGATAATGAAATCCCAATGAAACTTTGTCATTTGTTAGACCACATGGTCTAGATATGCACAAACTAAAATTTTGGGTAATAAATCCAGGGGAATTCCCTTGATACGTTAAAAACCTAAACGGTATTTTTTTCTAATTTTTTAGCTTTTTCGGGCATAGCGCTTGAACGGCTTCTCCAATTTTAATCAGATTTGTTGAAATGTAAGTAATTAGTCACTTATTTAACATCTAAAGAAAATAAAAAACATCCCTTGGGAAATACCCCCAAAAAATAGGATTTTGTTCTCAAATCAGGATTGTGACAAGCATGCCATTTCATCCCCGACATTTACCAAAAGGAGTAATGGAATCGCAAATAAATTTGACATTTGTTAGACAACATGGTCTAGATATGCAGAAATCAAAATTGTGGGTGATAAATTTGGGGAAATTCCCCTGAGACCTTAAAAATCAAAACGTTTTTTTTTTCTAAAAAAATATCTTTTTACGGGATAGCGCTTGAACAGATTCTCCAATTTTAATCAGATTTGGTAGAATGTAAGTGCATTAGTCACTGATTTAACACTTAAAACAAAAACAAAAAAGATTACCTAATGAAATACCCTAAAAAATAAGATTTTTCCTCAAATCATGATAGCAACATGAATGGCATGGCGCCACGACATCTACCAGAAAAAGTAATGGAATCGCAATAAAAATTTGACATTTGTAAGGGAACATGGTTTAGATATGCAGAAACTATAATGTTGGGTAATAAATCTAGGGGAATTCCTCTGAGACGTTAAAAACCAAAACGTTTTTTTGTAATAAGTTATCTTTTTGGGGCATAGCGCTTGAACGGCTGCCCTTAATTTTGATCAGATTTGGTTAAATGTTAAACCATTAAACACTCTTGAGTCAATTAATTCAAACAAAGAAAACATTTACTTAGGGTAATTCCCTTAAAAACAAAAATATGTTCTTGAATTATGATTCTAACAGGCAGGCCATATCGCACTGACATATCCAACAAGGAGTCGACACAACTAAATAAAACTTTAAGAATTGTTACATAACATGACCCACATATGTAAAACAGAAACTTATTTACTAAACTTAGGGGAATTCCCTGAAACCATGAAATCGGGCTATTTTGGAAATTTAGCTTTATTTTACCACCACGCTTGAAAACAAGCTTTAATTTAAAACATTTGTGGTGAAATGTTTGTAAATTTAAGACGTTTCTTCTTTTCTCAACTACACATGGAAAAGAAGTTTGGTCTGATAACTATGGGACCCATGCGTTTATGCTTGCAGAAACAAAGTACATACTCAGTGTATAAAATACAAAATGTGGTTAGGGACCCTCTAGCATGAATATATGGCATACGACATGTGTTTTACAAATAGTGGTGGTTAAACACGTGGTTGACACTCTCTAGTTCCAATTATATTGTTTCTCCATAATGCTTATGGCTGGGGATAAACTATACGATTTATGGGCGTCCCGCCGAATGGCGTACTTGGTTAACGCCCCACTTTCTAAAAAAACTGACTCAGTAACACTGCAATAGCTCCAGTAACCCGACCGCGGGGTCGAGGTAATCTGTCGATTGCCCGTGTGTTATTGCCTATTGCGTTTTCCAATTTAGGGGATAAACCACGAATCTCACATCGCAGAGCTAATTTAATGATGCGTAACGTATGACGTCACTCCACAAACTCATGTTCCTGTTTCGTGGTTTGTTATTGTTTTACGTGTTTAGTTTAAAAAGTGCTGTTTTGTTGTTATAACCTATTTTAAGCCGTATATTTAGTATGTGGCAGTACCTCCCGAAGTTATCATTCTACCCAACATTGGCTTATAACGTTTTACTCGAAAAAGTCACTTCTAGAGCGTGGTATACAAGAATAGATGGAACAGTTTTGGTGGGCGCTTTGCCGTTTCGTTCAATGACACAAACTCTCGTTCAAGATGAAGCTGTAAGGGGAGTTGTGACTTTAAACGAAGATTATGAGTTGAAACGATTTGTGAATACAACTCAAGAATGGAAAGAAGCGGGAGTTAGTCAACTTAGATTATCCACAGTTGACCTAATTGCTGCACCTTCTCAAATAGACCTAAGAAAAGGTGTTGATTTCATATTAGAGCATCGTAGGCGCTCTGAGAGTGTGTATGTCCATTGTAAAGCTGGTCGGACTCGTAGTGCAACTGTAGCGGTGTGTTATCTCATGGTTGCATACAACTGGACCCCTGAAGTAGCCATAAGCAAACTATCATCGAAACGACCTCACATATGGCTACGGAAACCTCAACTCGATTCTATTGATTGTTTTTATAAGGAAAATATTGATAAAATTAAAAAAATGGGTATTGGTTCTGAATTATGATAACATTTGATAAAATTAAATCCAATGAAATAAGGGGTGGATGAAAAAGACCCTAATTTATGTTCCGAAATGAAAGGCACACAGAAAATGAACTTTATTACTTGAATTTAATTATTTTTACTATTGTACTTGTAATTTTGAACCCTATTATAAAAAAGCTGAGGCAAAAATATCGTATTGTCTGTCAGCTAACACATACTGTGAGTCTGTTAGCATGGTGTTTAATTTAATCCTATAATTTTCCCTCTAATTCTAAGTTTCTTTTTTATATTTTTTATGTCATACTATGTTTAAGCAGTGCTGCGCTGATGTTTTGGTGAATGTAAAGCAGTTAGGTTGTGATTTTCCATCATGGAACACTGCAGAGTGAGCGATGAAAGAAACAACAATGTGATGAAGTTTCATGTTGACCAAAATGAGTATCTTCACGCACTTAAGCTTGACCACACATGTGTTCCTGCCTGCACCTCTGCGAAATACATTTTAAAAGGATATGTTTTACCTCACATGCCTCAAAGGTAAGGAAGTAATTGATTAGCTTGGTGGGCTAGTGCGTCTTTCAGTTGATGAGTTGCAGGTTTAAAACTGGTCACTAGTTAGTCGGATGTGAGCTCAGGGAATGCACTTAACGGACATTGCCGGAACCCAGTGGATTAATCGATTCTACCAAATTAAAAAAAATTATAAGTTATACACAAGACACTACAATAGCTTCCATAACCCGACAGTGGATACGAGGTAATCTGACGATTCTGGTGATTGCCCATGTGGTAATGCTACTTGCGCTTTCTCAATCACAAAGATAAACATGAATATCCAAAAGTCATCCAGCTGCCATTTAAATCTATAATAATCTGCTCAATTAGTAAACACCCCAGTATCGGTTTTGATTTTCTATCTTTTTAAATAAAAATATGATATTACTTAATTACAAGCAGTTTTAATAAACGTAAAAATTAGCGGAATCAGCATTTTTGTCAATAAAAGCTATGTTTTTGCTACAGTAAATTCATCATGTTGCGCTTTACAGCTTTAAGAGGCTGTTTAATGGGTAAAACATTCGGTGGAAAGGAAAGTTTAGTTTGTAAGATACCACCCCACATTTTATATATAAGATGCAATATTAGGAATCAACGTCCATGTGTGCGATGTAAAAATATATTTTTCAGTGTTGAACTAATATAGACTGAAGTTTTGTACATCTTTTATTGTTTACATAACTTAATGGCTGATGTTTAATATTGAGATTTGTTTAATATTAAAAGTATGACAGTGTTGATTTAAAAATTTTAAGTTGTATAGTGCAGCTTAAAGCAGGGTTTATTATTAAATAGTTGTAGCATTGCTATACCCACCGTTATCTCTGAAAGTTTGGTTGAAGATGTTTGATTTGTTAAATAAATGATTAGCACACGAAGTTACTTTTAATATGATGTTATTATTAAACTAGCACACTACATTCAAAAGATTACTGACCAATGGTTTAAAGCATTAAATACCGGTACATATATTGTATGTTTACCATTTTACAGCTACTACATCAAAGCATTATTTCAACCGAATAACGAACTTATCAACGTGTGGACTCACCTCATACCAGGATTGTATTTCATTAAACTTCTCTTCAGATACAATGAGGCAAGTGTTTTAAGTTAATAATCCTCCTTGCCATTATCAACCCAATGTTATATAGATTATCTGGAACGTTTTGGCCAACTGACAGTTTGTTTTTCCCCTTGTTTTTACAAGTAAACAAAAAATGTTTCAAATTTTTAGTAGTTGTATGACTGTCATGTGTTAAAACTGTAATGTATCAAAAACAAAAACTGTCATGTTTTAAATTGATGAATTCGCAGTCGATGGATTTGTTGGAAAATTGGCCTCTGCTTCTCACCATCGTGAGTTCGATTACAGTGATGCTCTGCAGCGCCCTCATGCACACATTCCACAGCAGGTATGAATGGGTTTCATTGAAACAAATCACGTGTTATAGTGGATTAATAAGTTCTACTAAATTGAAAAAACATATTAAGATATTAGCCATATACAACACACTGAAATAGCTCCGGTAACCCGATGGTGGACGTAAGGTATTCTAACAATTGTCTGTGTGATAACACACCTTGTGTTTTTTTACATGTATAAATATGAATATGCTATGCTAACCTATATACAGTAAAGCAAGTTACAACATGCTCTTAACCTAGAAAAGGTAATGTTTGCAAAGTAGCACTTTTAAAAGCATTTATTGCATTGTAGCATGGTATAATTGGAAGGTTTCAATTATTAAAGGAATCTATAAATAATAATTGCAATAGCTTCGGTAACCCGACGATGGGCGCAAGATAATCTGACGATTGCCCGTGTATTAACCCTCTTGGTTATAGCATATATAACGGGGATAAATATGAATATCCTTTTTAATTACCAGACAATTTAATTTAAAAATTTAAATATAAATATCCTTTTAATTTCCCATCCATGCGCAATAAACATGAATATCCTCTTTTTACTATCCACGGACAATAAACACTAATATCCTCTTTTTTACCAGGTCCGAGTACGACCACGCATGCTGGATGATGTTAGATTTCTATGGAATCATTTTCTACGCATTTGGATCTACTGTCGCTCACTTTTATGCTTGCTCCGAACTCAATTATTATCAAACGTAAGCTCAGTTATAAGTGTTGTGTTGTGCTGTCACACCAGCCTTTGTATGTGGCTATTCTTGGTAGCCCATAGCACTAATTTAAATATCAAACTGAAGTTCAGTAAAACGTCATACATGATATGTATTCTTTACATACAAAATTTAGTGGATCAAAGCCTGCTATAAACTACGACGATAAAAATTCTTTTACAGGCTAGTAAGACAGCACAGTTTTTTGAATAATTGGCAATTTCCCCTTGCCCAGTGCGGATCAGTGTGAGCTAACTGGTTTATATTTCATGTTAAAAAGTCGTATGTAAAACCATAGTCATAAGCCGTGGTGTTGTGCTTGTAACTGTTACACCAGCATGTATATGTGGCTATTCTTGGTAGCCTACTGCCCTAGTTTGAATGACTAGATATGAATAAAATAATTTTGGTTAATATTATTATGACACATATTATGCATATCACGATAGCTGCACTAAATAAGATAACTAGGCTATAATATTAAATTCATGATAACAATGTGTTAAAATCGTCTTTAAAATTGCAAAAAATATTTAACAAAAATGTCAATGAGGTTTTTTAAATTCATATATGTTTTTACTATGAAACCCATTTACCCTCAATTACATTATTTTTGGTTGTTTAGATGATTCTGTATGATAAACAGGATAATGTAGTCAAAAATCAACTTCCTGTTTATGCAAGCAAACTGTTTACAATACACAAAAGCGTGCAAATTGTGTTTCATGCTGTGATATAACGCGATAACCTGAAAATAGTCATTTGGCTGATAATTTATAGTCGAATAAATTGCCCAGTTGTTTTAAAAACATTATACCGGTATTGTATTATTTGAATGTTGAACAAATTATAAAGAAAATAATTTAAACATTCTAATAATTTTCATAAAATGTAACTTACCATTATTTAAATTTAACCCAATAATTTTGTATTTTTTTAAATCTCTGTATTTAAAATTTAAAATCCATCATCAATACCTGTGTGTTTCCCTATTTTGGGCTTGATTGTTAAAATCCCATGTCCCACATATGCGACCTTTAACTACTGATATAACAACACATTTGTTAAAATATGCAGAACATGATTAATAAAAAATAAGCATGTCAGGCCATTAATTCAATTAAACAACTTAAAAGTCAGTCGTTAATAAATTAGATATTTTTAGTTTATTCATTTTATGCCACAGTATTAAATAACGACAAATAATATGAAACAAATCACGACATAGTAACAGGAAAAGACAACATAAGAAACAGTCTGTAAAATTAAAAAAAAGATATAACTAAATTAATATAGCGAACGTGACCAGATGACCGCCAAACCTTAGTGAAAAAAAACAATCATGTTCAAAATAATTCATTCAGATCAAACAATATAATGCTCTTAAGAAGAGCTTGCAGTAAAGCGCGACCAGTAGATATAAGCACTTAATAGAAATAAGTTTTAAACATATTTTTATTGTTTTTAGCATCGGTTGGCTGAACCTGGTTGTTTTCTTCATCAACTGTTCATCTGTGTTCGCTTTCTGCTGTAATTCCAAAGTTGGTCAGAAATCGAGCGACACTTTTATATCACGATTCCTTCGGCTGGGCTCTGTGGCTGGTGGATACATCTATGGTCACATTCCTCTTGTGTACAGGTAGCTAATGGGGATTGCAAACAGTGCTTATGGGGCAACACTAAAATAAGGAAAAGAGAGAAACTGCATACAAAATAGAGAACACTAAAAGGAAGACAAGAGGAAAGGACGAAAACAGCTCACTTAAACTTCGGAAACTAATTTTATTCCTGCCCTAAACAATATTCTTGACCCCAGAACCAACCCTGACCTAAACCGCAGCAGCCCTAACACTAACATTTCAGTATGTAGTTTTCCTTATGTTCTCCTTTAAGTTTTTCCCAGCTTATGTTAGCTTGCAAGTTGATAGAAAAGGACAGTACTATGCTTGGTACACAAACTTATAAAAATGGCAAATGAACAAAAATTTACAACTTTTAATTAGACTGTGAACAAAAATGAACACCTGGAAAATACCCTTTACTGGTTTAAGGTTTTTGTGGATAATTCTAACCACACAATTATTGGAAGACTTGAATTACAAATAACTAAGACATTTCTTAAAAATCAGTAAAAAACTAAAAAGATGATAAAGTTGTATATAGTAAACCCAATAAATAAATTTATTAAAACTTCAACATTCACAGATTGTACAGCTCAGGTATTGATGAAGCTATGTTCTACCATATTATCTCCACTCTGTGCCTTACCACTGCAGCAATCATCTATGCAGTGGATTTCCCTCAGCGCTGGTATATTGGGAAGTTCGATATCATAGGTGGGTAGATTCCTTGATGCAATGGGTAGGATATTCATGTTTATCCCAGTAAATGTGGAAACCAATCACACGAGCAATCGTTAGATTTCCCCTTGCCCACCGCCGAGTTACTAGAGTTATTGCAGTGTGTTGTTTATGCTTTCTACGTTCCTTCAAATTGGTAGAACTCATTATTCCACTGGAAATAGCTCGAGCCCAGATTTGCAATGCACTATTTAACCAAACTAATCTGTCTAACACTTATTTTTAATATTATATGGCTACTTATACAGCAGCTATTTTTAACTTTGTTCCACCATATTTATTTAGAGGTACATAAAACAAGTTAGCAATAATGAACAGTTAAAAAAATTAAATATTAAGCCCTGCATTTTATTATTATTTCTAAGCCAGCTTTATCTCAATATAATATTCCTTATTATTAAGTAGGCTTAAAATTAAAATACATTTTTTTACTCATTGAATATACTTATGAAAACATTACAAAATTCTATTTTACCAAAATATCTTAATTCCAGGTCAATCGCACCAGATTTTCCACATTCTGTCTGCGTTTTGCTGTTATTTCGACATATTAGCTGTTGAGCAGGATGTACTGAACAGGGAGAGGTACTGGGGTGTTCTGTCACAGCAGGTTAGCGACTTAATTGTGTCTTGATGCCACTAATCTATTCTATTTTTGCAACTTTTACCATTTTTTGGGCTCATTTATTAATAAATAAGCTCTTATATTAATAAAACAAGGTTAATAATATATTTTCTTTGAATAAGCAAGCATTCCTTTGATTCTGCTGTCATTTGTCTGTCATACAGCGGACATTCTAAAATGTTTAAAAATTCATCGTTCTAGGCCGATATGCTATCACTATGGCACGTATGCATAGCGGCCGTGCTTCTAACCATCAGTTGCGTGGTCTACGCTTCGAATCGACTAATTAACCATCGCGACAGGATTGGACATTGTTGTTGCTATTGTTGCCACCATGAAAAGTTGAATTAAATTTCATTTTTTTAATGAAATGTTTGATTGAGTTGAAAAGTTGAGTTAAATTTCATTTTTTTAATGAAATGTTTGATTGAGTTGAAAAGTTGAGTTAAATTTCATTTTTTTAATGAAATGTTTGATTGAGTTGAAAAGTTGAGTTAAATTTCATTTTTTTAATGAAATGTTTGATTCGGTTGTTTTAGTTTTTTAAAACGTTGAATTAAATTTTAATTTTTAAATATTAAATAAAATGTTTAATTAAGTTGAATTAAATTTCATATTTTTTAAATAAGTGTTTGATTAAGTTGTTTTAGTTTTTTGAAAAGTTGGATTCAATTTTTATATTAAAATGTTTGATTAAGTTGAATTAAATTTCAATTTTTAAATGAAATGTTTGTTTCGGTTGTTTAGTGTTCCATAATAGTATTTAACCACAAGCCTTTTCTTCTTTTTTAAACTGCTTTTGAGATTAAACTTTTGTTATTTGTAACTTTTAAGTAGAATCAATCTTACAGTGTTGACTGAAAATATAGAAATTTAAAGTTTTTTTATTAAGTATTACTGCACCAATGCCTTAACTTTTGCACTGTATACGTTTTTAACACATGTAATACAAATGTTGTAGATATTCACCCATATAGGCAATTACTTATATAGTATTAAAGTCATGTGATTAAAATATTTTCTGAAAAAAAAATCAAAATATCAAAAAATACAACGATTTTCTTAATGGAAAGGAAATGTATTTCTGTTTAAAGTGATTTTGAAAATACATTAATTATCATAAACACTAAGCTTGGACAAAAATTACGCACCAAATTGTTAAAAGTGTTTGTTAGCAATTTCCCACTTAAGTCCCAACTTATTTAGATTTTTTAGCTTAATTGTTACAACTTACCCTATTACCACAATTTTACCTCAGAATTTAATGCTTACAGTGTTAATTTTTTACGCAAAATGAAATTTTTGAAATAGGTATATTTATTTCTGTATGTAAATTCATTTTTGGCAATCATGTTATCCACCTAAGTAGTTAATTCTCATGCTATTTGTGCACTGTATTTATATACTGGTATGCTATGAATTCTCTCCTATCCAAGTCTCTCATTTTAACATCAAGAGCATAGCTTGTATAAAAATGAATCACATTTTCACATTAAAGCACAGTTTAACATTTTAATCAAGGACAGTAAATGAGGGTTTACCGTGTTGTTCGTTCTTATCATAATATACATTGGTTGTTGAAGTACCTCCCAAAACCTTCCTAATCCAAATCGCTTCTTTCTTGTTTGTTTTCTATCAAATATACATCACGCATCTGAGATATCGCAATAAACTTTAAAAGTGTTATGTTTGTTTGATTGCAAGACATGCCTGCACAGGATAAAGCATTTTCGTAATCGCAGTATTTTCGTTGAATGCTTTGTGAAATAATAGGAAAACCAACCATTGTGAAATTACCTTGTGCTCACAGGAGCTATTGCACTGTGTTGTATATGATTCACACAGTTCTTCAATTTAGTAGAACCCATTAATCTGCTGGCTTCAGGCAATATCCGTTAAATGACTAACTAACGACTAGTTTCGTACACTCAACATTTCGCCTGAAGGTGACATACTTAACCACCAGACTAATCTGTTGGACAAATGATGTTGCACTGCCTGGGTATCAAACCTGGTTCGCAAGAATAAGATTCTTGCATGATACCACTAAACCAGCAGTGTGAAATGTTTGGTGCTTTCATGGAATTGTACATTTCCATTACAGGTCGGCCCCATCCATTTTTCAAGCCTGTCCCATTTGCTCATTTGTGTCCGACTATCAAATTCAGATACCTTACTGCAATTCTAATTTTTTTATGTTTAATCAACTGACCGAATTAAATATTGTTGAAGAATCACTAATAAACAATTCTTCACAAAACTAATTTTTGGTTCACATAAAATACGTTTTTTTCTGTTAAATTTTGTTTTTAATTTGCTTAATGTAAGGTTTAACAGCCAAACAGTTTTTTTCTCCGTTATATTGTGTGTATTTACTGACGTGTTTTAACTTCTGTAGTTCAGTATTATCCTGCTTTCTTAACTTAATTATGCAATTCTTCTTTAATGACAAATATACTAAACATCTAAGTATACCGTAATAAATGCTGCAAATTCCAACCGTGACTAATGGATAGGATAAGATACTCAAGTTTATTTCCATGAATGGAAAAACCAAGGTTAACATACAGGCAATCGTCAGATCACATTGCGTCCACCATTGGGTTATCGGAGCTATTGCAGTGTGTTGTGTATGATAGACACGTTCCTTCAATTTGGTAGAACCCATTAATCCACTGGGTTCAGGCAATGTCCATTAAATGCCTTGCCCAAGGACACAACCGACTAGTAAACGACCAGTTTCGAACCTGCAACCTTTCAGTTGAAAGTCGTAGCACTAAAACACCAGACCAACCGGCAAAAAAATAAACAATGCTTCATGAAACTATTTTTACGTTTTATTTAGGCAACAAAGTAAGAACTCTCTTGCTGAACTACAGCAGCTCTAAACAAATAACATCACCAATATATGGTAGGCACTACAAGATTGGGGAACAATAAATAATCCGGCAGGTCCACAGTTGGGTACCACAACTTCATGCATGATTGCACTTTGAAAGGTTATTCCCCTGACACCGATGACACAAATCGACAGACATCGTCTTGCAGATCCTGGAAGGAACAAGTTTTATGAAAAAAATAGTCTTTTTGTGTGACATGGGGCATTGTGTGGCTGGTGCGTTGGTGTATCGCTTTTTAAATGAAAGGTTGCAGGTTCGAAACTAGTTGCTAGCAAGTAATATGTTACTTGGGCAAGGCACTTAGCGGCCATTGCCTGAACCCAGTAAATTAATGGGTTCTGCTAAATTTAAGGAACATATGTTTTATACACAACACATTGCAATACCTACAGTAACACGACATTGGGCACGAGGTAATCTGACGATTGCCCTTGTGGTAACACATTTTGTGTTTTCCCATTCATGGGGATAAACATGAATAACCTGTCCTAGTTGCACAGTTGTAGTAGCAGAATATGCCAACTTGAATCCAAATGTTCCTACCTGAGTGAGTTGAGTCTTGTCATAATCATGTCGGTGTCTGTATATACTACGTGATAGAATGCAATATTATCTTTCCAAGTCTGCAACCATCA
>CH002614.1:1324510-1382434 GCA_000149265.1 Ciona savignyi
CCATCTACGAAATTACGGACGTCGGAATTACCTTACTTAAGTACGGCTGTGCGAAGTTAACGGTAATGAAATCGGCTGTGTTCGTTTTTCACGCCTACAACAGCTCATGATAACAATATAAGTTATATGGTGGTTGTTTTTTTTTTAAAGACCGCGCAGTTGAGTTGCAGTAGGCCTGCCCTAAGTGATGGTACGAGTAACGGTTGAGGCCTCGAGTTCGTATCGACTTGGTATGATTTTGTAGGTTTTGCCGTTGCTAACCGCAGCGCCGCTTTTCTAAAGATTCGTAGCGGTGTTTATTGCTTTGATCGGCGGTTTGACCTAGGGTTACGTTGACCTAGTTTCAATACAGTACCGCTGACGCACTCCTGCGCGCGTTTTTCCCATTACTAAAAACTAGCTAGAGAGAACTCTTGGCTAAACATCGGTTAACCGGTTTGGTTTTTTTCTTTGATCGGGTAACCGTTATAAGAATCTAGGTTCTTGCACAGCCCTACTGATACATACTATGTGTACAGTTAAATAAACAGTTGTAAGGGTGTACATTGCAAATAAAAAGTAACTTTAAAAAATTTTTTTGCGCTTCCGCGCGAACGATTTTCTTTGCACTCCCGCCCATTTGCAAAACTCTACGCCTATGCACATTGCAATAACTCCAGTAACCCGAACAAGGTGATCTGACAATTGGTCAATACACCTATGAGTTTTTAAATAAATAAATATTTCTATTGTGAAGCATTAGAGCAGCGGTTCCCAAACTGGGCGCCGCGGCGCCCTGGGGAGCCGCGAAACTTTGTCAGGGGCGCCGCGAAAGCATGCGGAAGTTGCTGCATTTATTATATTGTTTTCTAACAAAAAAAATGACAGTACATGCGTTAGTTAGAGATGTATGATCCTGGTGTGCAATCCTATACAGTATTCGTTTTACTTGTTAAAAAATCCATTGTTCGGTGTTAACTGCCACTATTTGCTGCCTAACGTTGCATTGTTTTCGAATAATGGATTGTCAAAAAACTGCCTTGTGTTGATTGACTGTTCGTCACTTCAGTGAATAGTTTTGAAGAATTTTAATGGTTATCCAAATGCGTGCTAGTCTGAATATACAATATACAATACTTACAGTTTGAAAATTTTGGCTTTATGAGGGAGCCGCAAGGTTTAATAAGTTTACAAAGGGCGCCGCCAACAAAAAAGTTTGGGAACCGCTGCATTAGAGTATGAAATCAAATTAAAGGTTTGTCCTTCCGCATAGTGTAATGCTTAAAGTTGGGTGGACATATCAGACAGGTTTCAGATTTGATCCTCACCCTGGGCAAGGTACTTAATATGCGATTAAATAGCTGGTTCAAAAGAACAGTTATGTGAACATGTCATACAAAATGATTAAAATTATAGTAGCATTGGTGACCTGTTTGCGCATAAAAAATTGATTAAATGCTGATGTCATAATCATAAACCGTTTTAACACTTGAGGTCAGGGGATAATGATGTCATAAACCACTTTATTACATGGGGATAATGATGTAAGAAACTGCTTTATTACATGAAGTTAATGATGTCATAAGCCCCTTACCCCTTTTGGAGACATATTCCCCCAAATATATTGAGCGGACAAATATCCACAAAACAGCTTACTTGAGGTCATTTCTTTCCTTGGGGGGTTCCCCCTTTCTCCCTCTGTGCAAAAGCATACTCGGGAAGCCTTTGTCTGTGAGATTAAGATTAAGTCAAACTACATTGGGAAACAGAAACCATATAACACTAAATAGCAGGTATTAGTAATTGACGTCTTGTAACCACTAATAAACTCATTCAACCTTTCACAAAATGGTTTCAAAAGATAAATATTATTATATTGAAAAACTGACATGGAAAAATATAAAGTGTTGTGCTAGGGGATTATGTTATATGGTATATAAAACAACAAGCAAAATTTTTATTATCACTGCCATGCCACACATTGTATTACTGCGGCCAATTATAATAATCTACCAAACTAATAGTAATTGGACAAGGAAAGGGGTTATGTCACATTAAATTCAAAACAATTAGATTTATTTTCATTATTTATAATTGCCACACACTGTATTACTAAAGCCATTTAAAATAATCTATCAGACTTATAGTGAGTGGACACATGTACACGTAGGCTGATTCCTTGCTAACAGACCTGAGTGTCTTTTCTCTTTTCCCAAAAGGGATTTCCCCACCTCTAACTTTCCCCAAAGGAAAACTATCATGATTTTAAAGTCAAGGCAATAAATTGTTGAGCAAAGCCAGTTTTAATTAAAATATAATGTTCACACAAGATTACAATGAACACCACAAGTTTACCAAAAAAATATAGAATATTCAATGCACTTAAGTTATCCAAAAAGTAACTTCATTTTATTGCCTTTAAAAACTTTGTTCGATAAATTTATATTTTTAATTTTTTTAACAAGTTTTATATAAATCCAGGTTTTATATTAATCCAGGTTTAATAATTATCCAGGTTTTATATAAATCCAGTTTTAATAATAATCCCGATAGTCTATTGATGACAATACCTCTGGAAGAAGTGCGCGCTCTAGTGGCAAGTGATCCGATCCCATCTTCCTCACATGAGCTTCCCTCATCTTCTAATCCGAGTCGGATGAGCGATCTGGGAGTATATGAGGATCATTAGATGGTGGATTGGGTGGAGATTGGTTGGTGATTATTGTATGGATGTATGAGTGATTGGTGGGTGATTGAATGAAAAGATTTTATTTAATCTACTAGCATAACAACAAGCTTACTTGTAATGGGAAAATTGAGTTTCCCCAAACAATAATTTTTATATGCCTACAGTGTAAAAAAATAGACTGGTAGACAAAAAAGTGTGACCAAGTTTTCCCTTGTATGCAAGTAGAGTACATATGACATATGCACTGCTGAAAAACTGCACAAGTAGCGTTCGGGTGTTTACTCGCATGACATACGCGGTGTAAGTAAGAATTGACTCTCGCATATAAAAAAACTAATAAACGTTTACTGCGACCGTTTTCTATTTCACTATAAGGAATATAAGTGAATAAAAAAATAATTCCTCATCATTGCGTTTTTATAATACAAATGCACATCCAAAAATTTTAACAAGTTTTATTTTATATTGTTAAAAGATTTACACAACACACATACACAGTGAATATATAAACACCTCATACCTGTGGTGTAGTCGTTCATCACTTTCAACTTTGGAAAAATATTCTTCTTCATCGTTTATAATTCTGCGCAAATGTCATCAATCAAGACAATTATACGCTTAAATCCAATATTGTAATGATTAAGTACCGGTACTGATAATCAGATTTAAAACATTAGGAAATAATAAGACAGAATAATCATGCTTTATTCTTGGGAAGGTTTTAACAAGCCCACATCCACGAACAGGTTTTTAGAGCTATTGCAGTGTATTGTGTATGATTGAGACGTTTCTTCTATTTAGTAGAACCCATTAATCCGCTCAGGCAATGTCCGCTAAGTGCCTTGCCCAAGGACACCGTTGCTTTTCGACCAAAAACTCTAGAATCAAAAAAGATCAACAAACTAATACCTTGCATTATCTCTGCAACAAGTTTATATTAATTGATTTTTTTATATTAACTTTAACCCTTTAAAAACGATAAGACCAAATTTGGCTTTTTTGACATGTGGTCATTCAAAACAAAAAATCTCCAGAATTTCTTGTCCAAACTTCTAAACTTTGGTCTCTTTAGAAAGCTATATGATATATCTTTTGAAAACAGCAAAATTAAACATAACTTTGCATTTAAAATTTTTAAGTAAAGTTTAGTTGAATTTTATGACTTTTTTGGACTAATTCTTGGGGGAAAGTCTCACAAAAAAAACGTTTTTTTAATACTATGCTCAAAATGTTCGTGTGATTTAATGTCTCTATGACAGTAGAAGAATCAGTTTCGCTTCTTGGGATGTCCCAGATGTGATCTTATCTGTTTTTTTTACATTTTTGAGGTGGTTTTGAGTATCTTTACGGTTATAGTCTGCAATTTGGTTCAAACACTTTATTTATAGTTTATTTCAAAGAAAAGTAGAAAGAAAACTCAATGTGGACTTGATAGTAATCTAAATTCATAATGTAACATTTTTTATAAAAAAACAAACAAAATAAACTTTGGCATAGGTAGACCTATAACATGAAATTAGTGACGTAATATTATTTTGATGACGTCATAAAATCAAAATTATAATATAATTGTAGGAAATTTGTTTCTAAGTAACTTTGTAAGAATAAGTTAGGCTGTATTATCAACATATCAAAAACTATAACTATGTATAAGAAAGAATATGACGTGGATGCTCAGATTGTGACGTCATCAAAAAATAAAAATTTCAGAAATTTTGGAAATTTTATTTCGAAGAACTCTAGTGTTGAACTTTTTGCTCTAACTATAACACGAGAGGCGCTAGAGCACTACAAAGCGGACTCGGTCAAAACGCGCAAATTGCGCAAAAACAATCTCGTTTCTAAAGGGTTAAAAAGTTCTAATTTATTACAGCTTTTAAATATATTAACTTAAGTTTTAAATTAATCCAGATATTATATTTATCCATGATTTTTTATATCAGCCTAAGTTTCATTAACAAAACGCATCAAACCTTGCGTTACGTCTATGGCGAGTCGGTCTTTGCACTGTAGGGGAATCCCCAAATAACGACTTGTTGTGGGTCTCGCGCTGATAATCAAACTGCAATAATGAAAATATTTATCAGGAATGTAATTTTTATCATGCAGGACCAAGCAACAAGTGCCATTACCCGTTTTACATCGGCAGATAACATGAACTTGTACTAATTATTTGTGTAATGTATTACCTATATTACCATCAAAGGGGTATAGATTGATTCATACTGCTACTTTACATTGATGCATACTGCTACCTAATAGGGGGGATAGATTGATTCATACTGCTACTTTACATTGATGCATACTGCTACTTTACATTGATGCATACTGCTACCTAATAGGGGGAATAGATTGATGCATACTGCTACTTTACATTGATGCATACTGCTACCTAATAGGGGGGGTAGATTGATGCACAGTGCTACTTAAGCTATTAAAACATGTTGAATAAGATACTATATACTCTTGTACAGTAATTATGTCATGGCGGCTCTATATGTCTTAGACAAGTCTGTCCTCACTTCCTATTATCTCAGCACACGACTTACAATAAAAGACTTATTAACGATGGCGTGGTGAATAGTACAGTTTATATAGCTTATTACAGAAATGTTGTAAAATGCCTATATCACCCAATGAGAAAAATAACATGCAACTGAACTAGCTAGTTTTCAAAAAATATCTATGAGTGACAACCCACTAAAGTGGGCGTCCATGGAAAGTTGGTATTACCCTAATATTCGATTTTTATTATTATTATTCTAGCAAAGTTAACCACGAAAAAGTAAGGCAACTGAACAAGATTTTTTGCTTGCTCTATTATAACCCAGCATTTTTAGATGTGTAGTGTAGTTGCTGTAATATTCAGTGGTTAACTTTGCTAGGATAATAGTAATAAAAAACGAATATTAATATTAAAAGGCAGAAATGTTGTTCGAAGGGTTGGTGATTATTAACAATATTTGAATTTTTATAATTTTAAACTTAACACCATTAGGGTGGGTTAGGGATTATTAGTATGAGTTTCTGTAGTTTTATATTTCCATATTTTATTAATGCCTCTAATATTTGATGGTGTGTGGTACAAGTACCTCAGGTTGCTTTTTCAAAGTTAAAAATTCAGTATCATCGTCGTTTGAATCATCGTCAACTAAATGTTGCGTTTGAGATTTTCTTCCTTGTCCATGTTTCCTAGGAGGTGATTGGGGGTCCGATCGTCGAGAATTTCCACTTCTAGTTGACACCATGGTTTACAACCAGACATATAACATCAAAACAGAAATCATTTTCCTTTTACTAACATTTAAAATAAAAATTGGTTAGTTCACATATCTCGGTAGAGGTTAATTTACATTGTATAAGTTAGTTTATATTGTATAGCTATTTAGTTAGGAATAGATTTTCGGGTTATCTTTGCTTGAATGGGAAAATGCTGAAGATTATGTACATGAGCAATCGTCAATTAACCCATGCCCACTGTCAAGTTACTATAGCTTTTAAATGTTCTGTATATAATTGAGACATTTCTTGAACTTTGTAGTGATGCTGTTACCAGTCAAAGTAATATTTATAACAACAAAGTGTGCACTGCAATGTCATTAAGTGTTGTGATTGTCGAATACACCACAGGAAAAATTAGGTGTTTGAAAACTTATCAATCTCCAAAACTTCACAATTATTATGTGGTTATTACCATATGGTATATGACATTGCTTTTAATACATTAAAATTAACTACAGTTTTATGGGTTGAAAATAATCCTTGTACTACAATTCCCTGGGTTGAAAAAGTTATATACCTTGCCCTCCGACACATGCGACTAGCAACTGGCTGGTTTTAAACACGCACCTGTCCGGTTACCCACTAATACCACACTGGTGTAAACAAACGTCGTATACGTATCGGTTAATGTAGTGGCATTGGAACAAATGTATTTTAGCGTAATTTTGTGCTTAGTTTATTTTGTTTAAATATGTGAATAACATAAATCATAAAATCTAATTGTTAAAATGTCAGATTACGTGTTATTAGTAAATAAACTTGATTCAAGTTCTCGTAAATTTCCAACTTTTTCTTTATGTTTGATCTACATTGGCAAATATAATATTCTAATACCAGTAGTTTCAATCACTTAAAATAAGCACCGTAAAAACAAGATTTTATAATATAAGCTACCATAAAAATGTTCAGGGTGCAAATATACTATTTTTTTCATATAGAATACAAATTTAAAATGTGAATATTACAATTTTAGTGAGTAGTTTTTATGCGACTTCCCACCTAAAATGGCTAGGTGGCGATATTACGCTAACCTAGATACAAGATTTGCTGTTGTATTCTTTATGTGCCACTTTGACAAAATAAAGAATCCGTATTGCTCCAGCGCGGAACAAGTACGGCAAAAAATAGCGCAGAGAAAGAATTTAAATTAGAAACTTAAGCTTGGTCTATAGTTTTTTTGCCCGTGGTTACAAAAAGTACCAAATAAAACAAAGCGTAGTTTAGATTAATTTAGTTCTTTGCTACTTTCATCCTTAACGAACAAAACAACGTTTTTACGTGTCCACAAAAACTTGCCTAATTTAGATTACTGCCTCTTGGTATTATATTTGCTAATACTGTACTGGACGTTTAACTGAAATTATTGTTGCTGATTTAATTTTTATGATAATACAAACCTGCAGCGATAATCAGTTGGTATCCTAAGAAGCGTTTCGTAACTTCTACTGTTCGTTAATATACCTGACACTATATTGATTGTATTTTGTTTATAGAAAACCGCCTATAAAACTCCGAAACGAAAGTGTTGTGCAAGTTTAAACCTTTTTTAACCGAGCCACGTTTTTAACAATTGATGGTCTCGCGACTTGTACCGTTTTTGTATGTAAGTTGGTATATGTCTCGGTCGCGATGAGCATTCGGCCACACGACCGTAGGAGTTTAAACTTATCGACAATCGCGTTGGAAACTTCCAGCGCAACCCAGTGTAGCAATTCTGGGGGAAACAGGTTCACTCACTGGAACGAATCTACAGTGCTGCTTCGTGTTTTTATCGTGGAAACAAAAAATAAAGTAAATTAAACTAAATTGGAAAACACGGGCAATGTTACGTTTTCCTGTTATAACATCACTTGCGTTTCCTATTGTGATGAACATAATTATCCTTTTCGAGGAAAACTAGGAAAAGTGAATAACAAAAAAACAAATTAATATAAGTAAAAGTTAATTTTAATGATAATTGAAGTTTTATGAAATGATCCAATCACTTCATAAACTTAAAACGATAGTGTTTTTAAAAACAGCCGAATGAAAACTAGTTTAGATATTGTTTTAAATTTGTTTTAGAGCTCTGCATGAATTCTTTGCCGTACTACGTTAACGTATCCGTATAAGGACGTCATTTTAACGGCATTCGCGTTGTAAAATCTTGTCAGACTGTCCGTGGTGTTCTGGTGTAGCATTTTAATACAACGCTGGAATGGCTGACGACAAACAAGGTTTGGCAATTTTAGAAGTTAGTATCGTATTTTAATCTGTATTTTATATTTTAGAAGAAGATTATGGTGGCTGCGAAGGTGCTGATTCAATGTATGTGAGCCTAGTTTCCTCTGACGGCCACAAATTCATTGTAAAGCGAGATTACGCTCTCACATCAGGCACCATCAAGTCAATGCTCAGCGGTCCCGGTCAGTTTGCCGAGAATGAAACGAATGAGGTTACTTTTAGAGAAATACCGTAAGTTGATTCACTATTGGATAAGTTGGTTAACCATTTGTTACTGCTTTTTGATAGGATATTCCCCAGTATGGAAAGTACGGCAGCTGCACACTCGAGTTTTTTTTTCCCTGCGTCTTTGCACACTTGGGTAATTTCACACACGCTCGCGAGCTGGCGGTATAAACATCGTATAATTTCCAACAAACCTGTAAACCTACCTCTGGACCTCGGGTAATTTACTGTCGGTACGTTTTTTGTTACCGGTACGAAGATAGATATGTTAGCTGATGGATACGATAGATTTAGGATAGAATAATATGTTTGTTTAAGATTTTTACATAAAAGGGAGAATGTTTGCACACTTGAAGTGTGCACTCTTGGACGTTTGCACACTGCACACTTAAATATTTGGCGTGTGCACACTCGAGATCTCGGCGAAAATTGACGTACTTTCCATAGGGGGATATTCCTGTGCTACTGTAGTTAATGTGAAATCCGTAAAAGATTAAACGACAGTAAAACACTAATATTTGATTATTCACCATAACAACAATGTGCCATTAAGCTGCAAAGTTTAGTATCATTGCTTTTCCCACTATTTTCATATTAGAATTCATACTAACCGTTATTTTTTTTATACAGCATCTATGGAATAAAAACAATTTACCAAAAAAATTATCAGGGTAATCTTTAGATTCCCTTGCACCCACCGTTCATTTACCGGAGCTATTGCAGTGTGTTATGTATACTTCAGACAACCCTTTTAGTGGAATCCATTAATTCAGTGGGAAGCACAGTCCACTTAGTGCCTTGCCCAAGCCTTTAACCATTTAGCTAGCAGTTTTTCTAACCCGAAATGCTGATGGCATTTCATATTTAGCTCACCAGCCAGACAATGTGAGAACTCTTCCATTGGGTAACCATTGAGCCATATAGGCATCCTGTTTCCTTGTAACTTGACAATATCAAATACACATTAGTAATCAAGATCATAAGTAGAAACAAGTTATTTAAAGTTAGTAGTTACAAAATAGCCATATTTGAGATAACTTTCTTGGTAATTTGTTGGTTAGATCGTGTGTAAGAGACTTAACCCAGTAGAATAATGGATCAAACAAACTTAAGTATGTTTATCTTAATAGCTAGTAAGCTGTGTCCTTAAAAATAATTTTTTTAAACTGGTTCACTAGCTAGTCGGTTGTATCCTTGGGCAAGGCACGTAATGGACTTTGTTTGAACCTAGCGGAATAATGGGTCCTACTAAATTAAAAGAACAATTATACACAACACACGGTAGTTCAGGTAACCCGAAGTTAATCTGATGATTGCCCGTGTGTTAACCCCTCTGGTTTTACCATTCACGGGAATAAACAAAAATATTATGTCATATCAATTAAGGAATAAAACAAACATAATGATGTGTATGTTATACTGCTTGATCCCAGTTAAAACATCCCATTAACTTTCTCCACAGGTCCCACGTGCTAGCGAAGGTATGCCAGTATTTCATCTATAAAGTTCGATACACAAACAGCTCGACTGAGATCCCGGAGTTTTCTATCACACCCGAGATTGCTCTGGAATTACTTATGGCTGCGAATTTTCTTGATTGTTAGCACTGTTTTTATATAAATTGCTGAAAATAGAATCCTACGTATATTATTGTTTCCTTGGACATTAGCCACTGATTGGCTGGTGATTAAATGAATCCACAAAATTGGGCTTTCCCAAGAAAATATGATATTCAATTTAAAGATTCAGTTTTTAGTTTATTTTTGAGATTTAAGCATTTCTTTGTAGTCAAATGTAGCGTAAGTAAACTGAACTGTATTTGGTATAAAATTCACGATATTTTTTTAGTAACGAAACTGTAGAAAAGGTCCGAAAAGGTCCAAACAGAACACGATATTGTTTAAATCAGCAAATCCCAATGAACACCTCGCACCACTCGTGAAGGGACTGCATTGTAAGAATAAAACAAAGAATTTCTCATATTTCAACCAGTTAAATCATTAGCAGCATATAGTTCTTGTGGGTATAAGTTGGCAGTGACTTTTTTCCCACCGAACCAGCGGTTGTTTAGCGAGGTCACGGCGTTTTCGCATTCCCCCTCAGTAGAGAACTCCACGAATATTTTCACAATGACAGGGGCCCCGTCCTCTTCGCCCTGAAATAACAAGGATTTTGTCAAATGAGATGTTGGAAAAATTCTTTGTAGCAGGTTTTCCTGCTAAAACCCTAAATAAATATGCACAAAATCAAGTTAACTAAATATACACAAAATCAAGTTAACCTAAAAAATTTGCTCAAAAAATAAAGATCACTTAATAGACAGTTGCTTAGGATTTGGGAGTTCAGGTTTCCCTTTCATAAGATCTTGATAAAATGAATGCCAGCACATACAAGTTAAAAGCATGCGACATGAGTATTTTGGTTTAAGTTCAAAAAATTTGAAAAACCATTTGTAATGCCTTGATGCATGCATTACCCAGAAGATAGAAAACAAACCAACCACAACCAAACAGATCCTTAAATCCATTACAATTTCGCACCTGTTTCTCCTGGTAGATTACAACGCGCTTCACGCATCCGAACTTCCCACATTCCTCTGTGATCTCGGCTTCTAAATCGTCATCCACATCTTCCACCTCAACCATGTTCCTCAACACCATCACGGTGCTCTGTGGATGGAATATCCGACTGATTAGCTTGGTGGGTTGGTGCGTCGCATTTCAGTCGTGAAGGGTTAAAGATTCGAAACTGGCATTTCAGCCCAACAGTTTCATGTTCAAAACTGGTTTGCAGCCTTAAAAAACTGGTCACATGCTTGTTGGTTGTGTCTTTGGGAAGGGATATAGCGGGCATTGCCTGAATCCAGTGGATTAATAGGTTAAACAAGCGCTGTGGCAATTTTTTTAATACTACAATCGCTTCGATTTTAACAAAGCTAGCACCAGCTGAGTCGTTAAGCTGTGGACATTTTTTGTAGGTAGATGCGGTAGTTTAAGTTAAATCTTTGTCCAAGTATTAAATAACAGCAAAAAAACAAATCATGACACAGGATCCAAGAATGACTTTCTGTTGAATCCATTAATCCACTTGGTTTATTCATGTCTGTTCAGTGCCTTGTTTCAGTTTAGGTTATTCATATTTTGACCCATGACGGCAAATGAAAAAAATCATGGCACAGTAACATTGAAAATGGCAAACCGAACAGTCGTTAAACAAGTCATATAGAAGTGTAAAATAGAAATTGTGATCAACAAATTGTTGTGTCATCCAAGCAAATATAAAAACATGTTTAAAATATTTAAAAAGAATTCTCCAACCTCCACTTTTCTCATTAACTTCTGCATCAAGAAGTGTCGTTGAGAACTCCCAGATATATTCATGTTGCCTTCTTGCTGACTTAATGTATGCGCAGTTGTCGGTAATATTTCTTTACCGTTCACCTGAAAGGAAATTTAAGTCTTCAAACACTGTAGCCTCACAGCACAATTAAACAACTACTGATATTTTTTAAATGCGTGTAACGTAAACAGGTTTATTCCATTAATATAAAAGCAAATTAAACAGTGTTAAATTGTAAATACATAGGCGAAAGTAATAATTTTTATTTACAATGAGAGATTTTGGAACACAAACTTTGTAATCCTTAAAAAATAAAACAGTTTATAGAGTCTTTAGGAAACTTTAATTTAAATAAGTATAAAGCACTTTCCTAAATGACTCTTTACAATAAAAATTAATACTTTTTGATTGGGCTATTTTACAATTGTATGCAATAACTCCCTTCAAGAGACTCTTTCAAAATACAAGATTCTTTTTATGCAAGAAAAGAATTCTCGGAAATTTTATATTTTGAATGTGTGTATGTAAAAATTACCAAATTTGGTTATCTTGCTTTTAAAGGGTTAATACACAATGCATAAAGTTGTAAGATAGTCCAAGCAAAAAAAATAAATCCGGAAATTTTATCGTAATAAGTCATTTTAAAAAGTACTTCCACTTTTAACTAATTATTAAAGCATAACTAAAGTATGAATAACTAAAGGGTTAAAGTATAAACTAAATGTAAGTTAGTTGCCAAAAAAGCGTCTAAAAATGTTCAACTAATTTTCCACACCTGTGTTAATTTGTTGGATGGGGGTTGCTGCTGCTGTAAAAATAAATTCCCCCCAGCACCCACGGGGGTCACCCCTGCGAGTTGTTGATACGTTAAATCAAAAGACGCCAGATTTCATGAGGTAAGGGGTTGGGGTTTTTGGGGTAAAAGTAGGGGTATTGAATCCGGTCTGCTAAGGGTTGGGAAGGGGGAGGGGGTGAGAAAAACAAAATGAAAAGAAAAATGAAAATTATTACTCATCTGTATTGGTAGCATAATACAATGATATAAATATTGTATTGGTAGTATCAGTATGATATTTACAATAATATAAATGTTGTATTGGTAGCATGATATTTACAATAATATAAATATAATGTTTTAACAGCTGGTATGATAGCAGGGCAAACATCAGCATGAACGAACGCATGAAAAGCAGCAAAGTTGTTGCATTTTCTAAAAATAATGAAGAAGATTCCAATGAAATCCTAATTTTGTCCGACCGTTTAGCTTGGTAGATTCATGCGTTGCCTTTCAGTTGAAGGGTTACAGATTCGAAACTGGTCGCTAGCTAGTCGGTTGTGTCTTTCAGCAAGGCACTTAACGAACATTGCCTGAACCCAGTAAAATATTGGGTTCTACAAAACTGAAGAAAAGTATGAATCATACACAGCAAACTGCCATAACTCGGGTAAACCAACGATAGGCACGAGGTGATCTGACGATTGCCCGTGTGCTAACCTCTTTGGTTTTCCCATTCACAATGATGAACCTAAACATCCTCTGCCAATTATGATATCCTAATCTCGAATTCAGTGTCATTGTTCTTACTTTTACACAATCTGATTGACAGTATGCTTACCTGAAGTTTATTTCCTACTTTACAAGATGTATTTACTCTTAAGCTATGCTATGTCCTTAAAAAAATATAATCGAATGCTTGCATATAAAAATAATAAAATTCGTAATTAATCAAAAATAATACTGTATAGACCAGCAGATATACTAGTGGGATTAAAGAGCTTATATATCACAAATGGAGCACAAGGTTAATTTTAAACTCAAGCAATTAAACACTTTAAAGGAATAAACGTGAACACCCTACAACACCCCACCACAAACCAATCACCCTCACCTACCTGTCACAACTCCAGGTTTATTTGCTGCCAAAACAGCAGCAGGTTGAGGGAGTAATGCTGTCCCATTGAAACCTGCTAAACAATCAAATCAATTATGCTGCTACATACATAACAACCTGAATGATTACAAAGTGATTATAAGTGGTGTTGGTAATTTTCAATGCTTTAGCAGAAAGTTTGTAGGATTAAAAGTCTTGGACTTTCTTGGACAAGTCGCTTAGCAGATGTTCCCTAGACCCAATTAAGTAATTGATTAAAAGAGTCCTGATAATTTCGCCTTAGACTTTGATGTCATACGATTAATTTTTAAATGCAGGTTTTCAAATTTTGCAAAAATTTTATTTTCACTGATGCATTTGATTATAAATATGTGCAAAAATTTACTCTTGCAATTTAAAAAAGTAACTAACATTTACCGCAACCGTTTTCTATATATCTGGCTGGTAAATAGGGGGATAAAAAACCCAATCATTGTGACCGTTATTATTATACACATGAGTATGACACTTCCGATTCCGGAGTATAAAAGATTTACTCCTGTTACTCATATGAAAGATTTAATCGCATGAGCTTCCACACGCAAGTGAATTCATACTCGACCTAAATTTAATGGATTGTTGGCACTGTCTTACCCAAATATACAAGAGCTAGGTCGGTAATTATTAGAACTATGCTCTTCTGTTTGTTTCACTTATACATGGGTATTAAACTTTAAGCGCTTGCTACAGTGGCTCTATCACCTCAATAACATCCGTATCAGAAGGATGAAAGTGTAGCAGGTTGCCTACCCCTGTCTTATTCTACAGACATCAATGAAAATATTATAATGGAAATTACCTGGGGCCGCATTGGTGGCTGCCCTGTGTGGGTGGGCGGCCTCTTGCGCCATTATCTTTGATGTGACAGCCGCCGCTGCCAACGCCGCAGCTGGTGGGAGGGTGGAAGTGCCAGAACTCGGCGCCGATAACTAATATGTTTTGACGTGTTACTTTGGTTGAACAAACTATGAACAAACCACTATGGTGCTTATGTGCAGACCCATATGGTCTATGGGCTGGATAATAAATTCGAAGCCAAAAGATTCACCAGTATGCCGATCAGTTGTCATATTCGATATATAACTCTTAAAATAAAAGCAGATTTGATTTACAGATCGCAGACACATTGTATCCATGTGGCTAAACGGCTAATGCGACCGATACATATACCGACTGGCAGTCCGGTAAAACTCGGGACTGCAATACAAAAACGAGCTCTGGGTTTGAAACATAGCTCCATAAAAAAAATTGCTGGCCCAAAATGCATATATGATTCCATATACCTGATTTACTGGGTTAAAGTTGGACGGTTTACATACCATGTGTGTTTTAACAGCGAAATTGATAAAAATACTCCATAAGGCAATATAATTGTTATGTACTGTTGGCATAGTCAACTATTACGTGTGCGTCAAATCGCGGGAATTGCCAATAAAAAAATTCTCGTTTTCCATTTGTGGCATGAGTGCAATAGTTTGCCGACACATGTCATAGGTGTACAGAGATAAACACCACATAAATAATATCCCACATAATTTACCAGTTCAAAGTGGGTGCTAGGTGGGGTGATGGCTTTCCCCACTCTCAAGTATTGTCCTCCCAGATCAAACATGTTCATACTCGATATCGCATCCATACTCGCTTGAAGGGTTTCGTACTCTGTGGATGGTGGAGCAAATATTAACTAAGCAGATTGCATACAAGCATGAAGATATATGTTGGCAGTAATAGAACTTCGTTCAATAGAATACAATATTTGTGTGTATTCCTGTGAATGGGAAAATGCAATGCAATGGGCGTTAACACACGGGTAATTGTTAGATCACTTAGTGCCCACGGTTGTGTTACCGGAGCTATTGCAGTGTGTTATTTATGACTCAGACATTCTTTAAGTTGGTTAAACCCATTTATTACAGTGTTAAAAAAAAAGTTGATTGCCTTGTCCAAGGAGTGCAAGGACTGAACTGACTGGCTAGCGACAAGTTTTGAACCCAAACGGCTAAAATACAATGCACTAACTCACTGAGCTAATTGGTCAGACGATTATTGGCTTAAAAAATGTTCACCCAAACACCAACATCGGAGTACAACTACTTACCGATGAACGCATATCCTCTGTGCTTCCCAGTCATCATGTCCCGGTCGAGCTGGCAGGAGAGGATTTTACCGAACGCTTCAAACACCGACCGTAAATCATTCTCCTCGAGGTCAGGGTGGATGGAGGAAATGTAGACCCTGGTGGGAAATCGTTAGTTTTAATTTTTCACGTAATGTGTCTGCATACCTGCTACTGCCGTGTTACAACCTTTTAATATTGGACCAAAATAATTCATAACATAAGCCAGCGTATCCAACTACAGGCCCGTAGGGCGCACACGGCATGTGGTTAAGTCTGTTGGTTGTTGGATTATTTTGGTGGAACACACATCTGTCACGTTTTTGTGAAATGGCCCTTAAAAGTCAAAATTAGACCATGCTGACATAAGCAACTATTAGAATACTTTTAAATTACTGCTTGTTTAATATTGGTTATCAATGCAAAGTCTTTCCTACTAGAAATCCTCATCAGAGTTTTGACAAGAATAAGTACTAATATAATCATTGTGCTTGCAAATTTGTTTCACAGCCTAACTAATAAACTATGGATTGCAAAACTGTAAGGTAAGATTTAAAAAATGTTTAGTTTTGATATTTTCCAACAAATTCTCACCTATTGAACCGATTTGCCTCAGTTGCAAGTTGTTCCATGATCGCCGTCACCTGCCCGATGTTACTGGGCCGTCCCACTTTGATAGTTCTACCTGTGGGGAAAACAACTTTGAAAAATGCAAATAAAAAGTACTAATTATGGGAATTATGGGATCTTTTTGAGTCGGAATGGAACGTATTTAATTTTACTCCGTTTTTTCTCTTTTTTTCACGCTGTTCGGTTGACAGTTCATTGGGTAGAATGAGTTATCCAATCAAGTTGAAACTTTTAGGAATCCGAACCAGCATGCCCATAGTTTGCCTCAGCCTTTACTTTAACAAAAACCCCAAAGGAAATTCCCATTATCGGAGGAAATTGGAATAATTTTAACAGAATATTATAATTGACCTAGGGAGACACAAACAATCTTATCGAAGACTGGGCTTGGAAAATAAAAAAAGGAGGTATAACAAAGGCATTAAGGTAAGCTTAATCTATCAGTGTTAAATAAGGTTGGCAAGGTAAGCTTAAACTATTTTACTTAGTTAAATAAGGTTAGTTAGGTTAGCTTAACACTAGAATAGTTAAGTAAGGTTGGCAGGTCTCACCTCCAAGCTGTACGGGCGTGTGGCCATTTGTTCAGCAGCAAGATGAGCTGCTTCTGGGATCTCGAAATCAATAAAACAATATCCCTGGGGTGTAATGCATTATTTAGATGAGCCTGCAGATGCGGTGAGGTGAAGGAAAATGATATCTTAAAAGTTTATTTAATTGATGGTGTAATGGTGAATATCTCTTTTAAAAAAATAATTAAAGAAAGAAAATAATAAATAACTCTGATAAATGCATGAGCTTATCTTTGTTAAAATAGCATAAGCTTTACTGTTTAACTACTTAAATAACCAAGAACATTTGCTGTTAATGCAATGTCTCATGTTGAACAAATAGATTATTCTCATTTTGACAATGCTTAAAACATATGTCATATGTAAATAACACAATCTACATCATGCCTTCTTAAACTAGAAGTTGCAGAGTCGCGCAATGAATTTTTTGGGTCGCAAAGAGTACACCAATTCCAAGCAAAATACTATATCTATTGTACTTTTGTTAGATTTTAAACGTGAAAAGGGTTGCAGAACATATTAATAAACTGGAAGCTGTCTTATTAGTAGTTTGGAAAGCCCTGATCTACATTACTATGGTAGAGGTACCTTGTGTTTTCCGGTTATTGGGTCATAAGACATATCCAAGCTTTTGATCGTCCCAAACGGGGTGAAAGCATCGCGAATCATATGGTGGTCGATGTCATAATATATCGAGCCCACATAGACGCGACACATAATCACTAGTGCTTGTTGTTTCTGTGCAGAACTCTGGAATACAAATAATTTAATATCAAACATTGTTTGTTTAGTCGAAAAACTGTTGGTATATTAATGGACATGGGTTATCCTAAAACAAAATCACAGTACATATGTAAGACTGGGAACATAATAGTGCTGTGCCGATATTTCGGTTATTGGATCGGCAGGGCTTTATGCAATCGCGGAAAAAAACGATCGGCATAGCACTAGTATATATGTAACAGTATTGGCTAAGATAAACATCCCTATCATATTCAAATAAGGACTTACTTCTTATGTTAACACTCGACAGAAAAAAATAAAAACAACTCATTTAGTGTGTAAAATATTCAAAACAGGTTTTTCCAGAATCTTTAACTAAATTTTCATATCATAATATGAAATATATATAATAATATATAATAAAATTTCGACTGAATTTCCATATTATACAACTAAATTTCTATATATATCCATATAAAAACAGAACAAAGCGCATTACCTGCATACTTGTCATTTTGGTTTGCTGGTGTTTAATTGTCTGCTTCATCAGCACATCTTTAATGCTTTGTTCCATCGCATACTTTTTTGCCTACACATGAAAACGTAATGCTTAAATTTTGTGATAACGAAATTCTTAAATTTTGTGATAACGCAATTCTTAAATTTTAAAAAAACGCATTGCTTAGAACAGTGATAACGCATTGCTTAAATTTTGTGATCATTTGTGGCTTAAGTGGCAGCCTCTCAAACTACCATAAGCTGCTGGAGTTAAAAACCAGTGACATGCTTATTGCGTTTTCCCACTGCAATTCTCCTATGTCAATAGTTTACGAACTTGAAATGTCCTAGTGAACAAATTCAACCAACATCTGTACCACATAGACGGGAAACACATAGTATTATGTCCAGAAATTAAATCATAGACCGTTTTCGCACTTAAAAAGTGATAAATTCTCCAATACTGGTAAACACGGTTAATGTTTTAATGAGATTCTGTTAAAGTGGATTTTTTATTTGAGTAGCCTAAAATATAAATTATTTAACTGATAATCTTTCAATTAATATGACAAAGTTATTTTTCAATTAATTGTTCCATACCTTATCTAGTGCAATACGTTGGCTTGGAGTGAGAGGGGGTAATGTAGATTGAGGAAGAATCTGTGCCACGAGTGGATTCATGGTGTCTTGTTACAGCAGCGAATATTGCAAGTTCAGATTGACCACAACACTTATCAAATCTGCAACAATTCACAATTCTATAACCACGAACATAAGGACAAGAATTACTGCAGGTACATCATACATGCATGACAATTAAAAAGCAAGATTTATTAGTCGGAAAAAAAACACTTCAAGGTAAGTTAAATGTACCTTACTGTGTTATTATTCGAAAATCATTACTGGTATTAATGTTATAATATTCACTGGTACAATAAGCTTTAAATAGTATGGTTTAGCATTGTACTTCGAATTTATTAAAGAAATTAAACCAGCGGTGAAAACAAAAAATAGTTACTAAATGATATTAAGAGATGGGTAAGTAGTTAGTCCATTACAATCATGGCAGTTTATATCAAATCAATCTGGCATTATTAATTATAGATGACCCAACTTATAAAAATGGCAATCAGGGTAAAAAATCAAATTGTGGCACATAATAATTGAAGCCGCAATACTAACTTTCTAACAATGATTCATGTGTTTTACAGATCTTATATTTTCTGTGAACGCTACAAAAATGTTAATAGCAATAGTGAAGGTGTGTGTTTAGCATAAAAATAAAGTACAAGTGAAAACACATTAACTGACAACGAACTGCCACAGGACACCAAAGTTTCAACGTCGTTGATGACGATGTTTCAAAACTAAGTTGATTTCCAAGTTGGTTTGGTTGATTACATTCAAACAGCCCGGATACGGACACTTGGCAGGTCTCTTTCGCTTCTGGCACTGTTTAATGTGAGAGACAATTGCTTCTTTTTCGAACGAATGTCCGCAGACTTTGTCTTTTACCGGATCCACCATCGGACACTGGGTAATCGGGCATTTTGTGGCCGTCTCCGCTTGGGTTAGCTCCATACTATCCTCCAGTGATTCTGCGGGCGCTCTGTTGTCTTTCAATTCCACACTACTGTCAATCGCTTTCATTTGGTCGATGAAAACTGTCATGAACTCATGGTCCCATACACTCTGATCTTCATTAATCACATTCGCTTGTTGTTTGAAACTTTCTTCAAGCTCTTCAACAACGTCAACTGAATCCTCTAAATCTCCGTTTTTCCATTTCTCTTTCAGTGAATCAACTGACTGTGTGAACGCTTTGACCCGATGTTCGGCACGAATTAGATCGGCAATACACTCCTGTAGTTTGTCAATTCCTGGGTTTGGAATCTTATTTTCCAAAAGTTCGATTCCAACTTCAATTACCTCACAGTTACCAGTTTGTATATATTCGGACATTTTGTTGATATTGTGCATCGCGCCGTCTAAATGTCGTTCACTCATGGAGTCGGACATGATTTATAACTCCAATAAAACCTTTGAATACAAGATTTAAAAAACAGACATCAATAATTAACAACTCGCCAAAAAAATAAATAAAATTTTCTTTTATCCGATAACTCCCAAAGCGATTTTGGAATTCTAGCAGCGCAGACGGTGTACTTTTACCAGTGTCGCGGGAATATATTTTTGAATATTATTTTTCTTTTACCTCTTGGCTTAAGCAAGGAAATTAGGTATATTGATTAATAAACCATTAAAAATGCAATTAATAAATACAATGCAAAATAAAGTAAATATAATTTAGATAGATTAAGTAATTAACCAAACAATTTAGGGGTCGGGAGGGACCACACATACGCCCACGAGCCGGCATCAGCAAAGAAGCAAACACTTGTCCGTTGAAAACGTATGTATTGCTCGGCTTAAATACTTCTAATCATTTCACCATATTGTGTTTGTAGATCATGTGACATTTTTACGTATTGTTGTGTTTGTAGAGGGTGTGACATTTTGAGACGGGCTGTTCACCAAAAAATGACGCATGCGACACGCCACTTTTTCAGAGGCGACACGCCACTTTTTTCGAGGCGACACGCCACTTTTTTCGAGGCGACACGCCACTTTTTTCGAGGCGACACGCCACTTTTTCAGAGGCGACACGCCACTTTTTTCGAGGCGACACGCCACTTTTTTCGAGGCGACACGCCACTTTTTCAGAGGCGACACGCCACTTTTTTCGAGGCGACACGCCACTTTTTCCGAGGCGACACGCCACTTTTTCAGAGGCGACACGCCACTTTTTCCGAGGCGACACGCCACTTTTTCCGAGGCGACACGCCACTTTTTCAGAGGCGACACGCCACTTTTTTCGAGGCGACACGCCACTTTTTCCGAGGCGACACGCCACTTTTTCAGAGGCGACACGCCACTTTTTCCGAGGCGACACGCCACTTTTTCCGAGGCGACACGCCACTTTTTTCGAGGCGACACGCCACTTTTTCCGAGGCGACACGCCACTTTTTCAGAGGCGACACGCCACTTTTTCCGAGGCGACACGCCACTTTTTCCGAGGCGACACGCCACTTTTTCAGAGGCGACACGACACTTTTTTAGAGGCGACACGACACTTTTTTAGAGGCGACAAGTTACTTTTTAAAACAGCATAAGAGCGCATTGATTTTAATCAGACGAAGGTAATAGAAAGATGTTTCTGAATAGTGTTGCAGATGACTAAGAATATTGAGGAGCTTCCTGACTAAAATTTCTTTGAATTCGATCGAAATAGTTTTTATGTGAAAACAATAGCGCATTGGTTTTAATTAGGTGTATTTATTTCAGCAAATTCTTAAAGATTTGACTGCCAAATATCGTTAAGTTGGTTAGAAAATAAGAGTACGATACATTTTGATATCAACTTGGAGATCATGATGCCATATCCAATATGTCCGAAAATAAGTACGGTATATGGTGTGTAATGAGAGGGATTTGTCAACACTTTCCTCAAAAGAATTCAAAACTCACATTAAAAACATTGGGTTTTATCAGTCAGCCATGCCGCCATGGCATATTGGTTAAAAGAAAGGTAAATATATATATAACCTGAAACCTTTAATTACATAACCATAATGGTTTATGGACAAATAAAGTTTTTACTAAATTATTATGTGTCATTTTAGGATATGTTTTTCCGTGTCGAATACTTTGTCCAGGACATTCTAGTAAAAGTTTTAAAGAAAGGCAGCGCAGCCACTACCACTGCGACACTGCCCACATTCACAATTTTAAAAGATGGAAGAAAGCTATCGTTTAAAGGACCCTTAAAAATGTAGCATAGGTAACAATTAATCAGTATTTGTATAATTCGTCCGAATTGATTATAATTCAAATGGCAAAAGTATTGCAAATATTAACGCATCTAGGAATCGACTGTATCTGTATGTTATCATGATTAATCATGTTATATCAGAAAATTATTTGTGTTTTGAAAAGGAGAAAAAGTGATTAGAGAAAATTCTCAGTAAGCAGGAAATCTAATTCTAACTTGTCCCCAACACTAATATTAACCAATCAACTAACCATAACTATAACAATAAAGAAAGATTAGGCATATGTATAACCAATATTTTTTTCTTATCTGATGAAAAATAAGAAATCATTCTGGTTCGACTGGTTAGTCTGGTGGTATAGTGCGACGCATTTCAACCGAAGGATTGTAGAATCGAAACTGGTCGCAAGATAGTCGGTTGTGTCCTCGTGAAGACACTTAACGAACATTGCCTTAACCAGCGAATTAATGGGTTTTACAAAAATGAAGGAACGGGTGTATTCTATATAACATACTGCAATAGCTCCGGTAACCCGGCGGTGGGCGCAAGGTGATCTGTTGATTGCATGTGTGTTAACCCCCTTGGTTTTCCTATTCAAGGGGATAAACATGAAAATACTATCTTATCCTATCCTATCAGGAGTATTTGTCTTTGTAAACAATTTTGTTATCTGTAATATGTTCTGTTTGGATTGTTAGTAAGGTTTTAACTAGTTAAGACAATTTGTATATCTTTTACTGGTATTTCGAATTGCAGCAAAAGAAAAAAGTGGAATGAAAAATATTGAAGCCGAGATGAATAAGCATGTACATTCAATAACAGGTAAAAAAACATTTGAGTTGTTTTGCTCTTTTATGGGTAGGTAACACAATTGTTTTCATGCTGAACCACAAAAACTTTAGTTTAGAACTTGGTTTATTGTTGTGACTGTAAGATCCCCTTTATCAATTACTTGTTATATGATGTCTATGTAATATGCTGAAAGTAAGTGTATCAAACATGGTTTAACTATTTTATTACTTGCATTGAAAAGCATGTAGTACATATTTATTGAACTGAGAATTTTAAGTATTAAGAGCATGATTTTTTAATAAGTTACTCATCATTAGGTAGTTGATTAAGATTGTTCGTTTTACCAGAAAAGGTGGTGGGAAAATACAAAAGTTAGTTGTGTAAAAGCGATAACTGGTAATTGGTTGTGTCCTTTGAGTAAGGGACTGGGGCCTTATCTACACCTAACTGATTATCAAATTAAAAAAAAAATTCCTTAAGGGGCATAAGTTAATCTGATAAATACTTGTATGAGGATGTCCCTCAGGTTATTTAGATTCAATTATATGTTAATTTTTTTAGGCTCTCCAGCCAGAAGAAACCAGTCAAGATGTCGTTGATTGTGAAGAAATATGGTTGTAATACAAAAAAGAAATAGAGCATTTTATGGTATGGGAAATTATACAACTAAAATAATTTCACTGGAAATTTAGCATCTACACATTTAAAATTTAAATTTTGGGTGCAAATTTTAACCACCATCATTAATTAGCTAATGATATTGCAAGTTTTAATTTAACTCCTGGATAATTATGGCGTAACAAGACATCCTTACATGTGTTTGGTGACAATACACTTACAAACTTTTAAAAAATGATTGCTATAATTCTTAAAAAAAAAATCCCGAAAAGTAGTTACTCAGTATTTGGCAAGTACAGGTTTACCTCCAGGTTAAACCCTAAATGTTTTGAAGACACATCAAAGTCATGTGAGTTACTATATGTATTAGGTTAGGACCTATTTGTTTATGTTTGCAGGAACAACTACGTAAGCTGCGTATAAAATATAGCAATTGTCGTTAAAGACCCTGCTTGCATATATTATACACATATATCGTGTTTTACAAATGGTGGTGGTTACGACATATGGATGACACTGAGTCACTCCAGTTGTTGAATATTAACCTAAATTGTAATATCATGGTCAAACTAATTATATGTGAATAAAATGATATGCATTGGTTTTGATGGTTTATTTAATTTAAATAATAAACAAAATGCATTAACCTAGGGAAAGCAAGTTGGACTCAATGGGATGAACAGTAATCTTCTGTTAATTGATTAGACGTATGGCTATAACTTTGATGCTTTGACATTTAATAAACTAAATTAAGTGTTTTCCCCCAGAGCCCAGAAATAACCTTTGTTGAGTGTGTGAAAAACTGAACTGTGGAAAAGCTAAAACAGACTGGGTAAGTCTTCTGATCTTTGTTTTCCTGTAAGTGGTAAAACACAAGAAGTGTTGTCACACTCCTCAGCTTACTGTGTGTACGTCATGACTTCCCAGCTTTGGGTGTGGGTTATATGGTGATTTTACACTGTTAATACTGGTTTGTATTTTATTTAGATATGCTGCGACAAATGCGAAAGATGGTTCCACAGAGACTGCATTAACTTATCGAAGCAACAGTTTCAAAATGCATTCAAGCAAAAATGATATTGCCAATTTTGTGAATAAGACACAGTACATAAACTTCAATTTAGCTTTTTCAATTTATTGCTCAGGATAATTGATCACCTGTTTTTAATTTTTTAATAGTACAATTTTGTTTATTTTCTTCTTCGTTTTCTACTTCATCCAATATGGAATTTTAGCCAAAGTTGATTATACCTTACATCGCTGGTATTTTTTACTTAATATTTCTGTATTTTCTATTTTATTTTCTACTTCATCCAATATGGAATTTTAGACCCAAATGGTGTTAATACTGATACTGTTATTTACAATTACCGGTTACATGATTTTCTTTTGTTTTCTGCATTACATAAAGTTCCTTTCAATGTTTGTGTGATGTTTTACCAATCACCTAAAATGCCACATACGACCATTTCAACAAGTAAATTTACTGTCAATAACAGATGTTACTGGTACTGGTAGACGTCGCGAAACAATCTTAATTTCTGTTGTGAAACTCACAGAGGCAATTGTAATTAATCTTGAGCAAGATCTACCACATATTTTTAATTAAATTTAGGTTAGTTTATTCATTTTTTGACCCAGTAATAAATAATGAGGACACAAGAAAGCAAAGTTTACCCGGTTTACATATTTTGTGTAACTTAAACCGCTTCTCGTGTTAGCACTTGCATGATTAGCCCCTACCAAAGTGTGGCACGGTACAAGGATATAGGATAGGATATTCATGTTTATTTCAGTGAATTGTTCTATTTTGTTATTTCCGGTCTTACATGGCCGAACGAGCAACTGGAGCTTTTAAGCAGGACCCTATTTTGCACAAACCATTCCACATAAAGAGTACAACACTTTCTTATTACGTGCATTCTTCCTCCGGCCGGTTAGTCTTGCGGTTAAGTGCATCGCCTTTCAATCGACAGGTTGCAGGTGCGAAACTGGTCGCTAGCTAGTCGGTTGTGTCCTTGGGCAAGGCACTTTACGGACATTGCCTGAACCCAGCGGATTAATGGGTTCTACCAAATTGAAGGAACGTGTCTATCATATACAACACACTGCAATAGCTCCGGTAACCCGACGATGGGCGCGAGGTGATCTGACGATTGCCCGTGTGATAACCCCCTAGGTTTTCACATTCACGGGGATAAACATGAATATCCTATCCTATCCTATCACCTTTGAAAAAATGGCATGTCGCTTCGGAAAAAGTGGCGTGTCGTCTCTAAAAAAGTGGCGTGTCGCCTCGAAAAAAGTGGCGTGTCGCCTCTGAAAAAGTGGCGTGTCGCCTCTGAAAAAGTGGCGTGTCGCCTCGAAAAAAGTGGCGTGTCGCCTCTGAAAAAGTGGCGTGTCGCCTCGAAAAAAGTGGCGTGTCGCCTCGAAAAAAGTGGCGTGTCGTCTCTGAAAAAGTGGCGTGTCGCCTCGAAAAAAGTGGCGTGTCGCCTCGAAAAAAGTGGCGTGTCGCCTCGAAAAAAGTGGCGTGTCGCCTCGAAAAAAGTGGCGTGTCGCCTCTGAAAAAGTGGCGTGTCGCCTCGAAAAAAGTGGCGTGTCGCCTCTAAAATAGTGGCGTGTCGCATGCGACATTTTCTGGTGTATAGTCCTATTGGACATTTTTACGTTCCAATTATTATGAAATTTATAGGTGTGTTGTTCGTTATGTGTGGCCTAAACATCGTCGTATCAGGTAAAGCTTTTTCAAATTTGACGATTCCCGAGACTTTAAAATTTAAATTGTCTCAAGCAACTTTACGTGCATGCCGAAAGGCTAATGCTTTCTCCTGAATGTAGAACGCCACTACGTGAGCTCGTACCAAGAATCGACCGCGTATTTGATGAACTAATGGACTTATGTGTCAATTTTCCAGAAGATCAACCTCTTGAAGGTGTTAACATATCAAGAATACAGTTAGAGGGTCAGAAACGTGATTTTGATACGCATGTGCGTCAGTGGTTAAATAAACCTGAATCACAAGAAGCAAGGTCTGGCCCAGGGGTGGGCAACATACGGCCCGCGGGCCGGGTCCGGCCCGTGAAGGGATTTTCACCGGCCCCCAGACTGTATCTAACAATAACCTGTAATGTGGCCCAAGTCCGGCCCGCTGTCTGTATCCAACCACACTATGTAATGTGGTCCGACGCATCATTCCTAAAACGTGTCTATCACTCTACTCTTACCGCACTGTTAATGCGAGCTGGTAAAATAAACAATAACCTTAGTGAACAAACAATTGTGTTAGCACACTTTTTAAAGAAACAACATAAGGTCAAAGCAGAGAGCGTTGTAAACATCCCCGACTACTGGGTACTGTGTAACAACGTGGCAGTTAGGGTTAGTTTTTCTTTAGAAATAGGATAGGATAGGATATTCATGTTTATCCCCGTCAGAGTATTGCGTATTAAAAGAGCACAACATTAGTCGTCCTTATTTGACGAAACATAAAAACTATGGCCATAATTTTTGATATTATTCATCTAACAATCCAGCCCACCAAGGACTTCATATTTCCACATCTGGCCCGCCGACTAGAGAAGTTGCCCACCCCTGGCTGGCCGCTACACGCCGAGCATAACTTCTACTACAAGCTCTACCCGGAGTGAACGCCGAAAAAGCCGAATAACTCTAAAACTAGCCGAACTCGCTAATAAGCAAGCTACGGACAGGTTGTACGATACACGCCAGCATGCAAAAGAGCAAGCAGACCGCGATGCCGAGAAGGCCCGCTTAGCGGCGGAAGAAGCTAATCGTAAGGCCCGCTTAGCGGCGGAAGAAGCTAATCGTAAGGCCCGCTTAGCGGCGGAAGAAGCTAATCGTAAGGCTCGCTTAGCGGCGGAAGAAGCTAATAGGAAGGCTCGTTTAGCGGAGAAAGAAGCTAATCAAAAGGCTCGCGAATCTATAGAACAAGCAGAGCGTATCTCCAACAAAAAAACAACGAGAATTGGAATACGCAAAGGCAGTTTCTAAGGCGTGGGAAGATGAAGAAAACCCGGAGGTTGTAGACTTGACCTTACCCACATTACAACCCACCGTCGCAACTACAGCGATTAAACCTACTGCAACACAACATTCGCTTGCAGAAGATCTTCCCAACTTAAGCCTTCACCCGAAATCGATTGAAGAGTTATCATCGCCACTGGAAGGACAAAATATTCCACCGCTACGCTATGAATACCACCCCTGTACTGGTCGCGTAATTCCCGAAAGTCATAAATATAAACCTGACCCATGCCGCATATTAAAAGAATTCCATGGACATGAGTTACCCACTACTCAAAGTGGTCCTGACCGCCAAGAAAACGTATCGACTGATTTTGGAGAACGATTTCTGCCGCGCCCGGTTATCGAAAAGTTTAACGGCAACCCCATGAAGTACTGCACGTTTATTCGTCAGTTTGAAATCCACATCGCAAGAAAGACAGAAGGCGACGATATTAGACTCGTGTTTTTGATTCAACATTGTGGACCCAATGTAAGTAAAAAGGATATCTCACCTTACCTCTAAACCTCCCGAGATTGGTTATAAATCCGCACGATGTAACTTCCCGACAAGGTGTTGGCTCCTAACACCTGTCTTAGTGAGAGGTTGCAGTATGCTTATAGACGGCGTCCTTTATTATATTCAGAGTTTGAAATAACGCGTCATTGTCCAAAACTTGTGAATTTATTCGAATTTGAATGATGACGGAAACGAAAGGTCTTGAAAATAGCCTTGTTTTATATCTTAATATCCCCCAGTGGAATAATGGACTCTGTCAAATTGAAGTAACGTCTGAATCATACACGCCAAGTAATCTGACGATTGCCCGTGTGTTAAACACCCCTTGGTTTTCCTGTTAATGGGGATGAACATAAATATCCTATCCTAATTCTCCATCATTTCAGAGCTGCCAACCTTACAAAAAGGAACAACTAAATTAAATCTGATGTCGGATTCTCCGAAGAAAAATTCATTCGTCTCATACGTTATGCATTCATTCGTCGCATAAGTTATGCATGGATTCTGTACCATTTTTGTCAAAGTAACAGTTAGAAACCAATATCCAAATCTGCCGCATGAATTTAAGTTAACAATCATGAAAATATTTTCCCACGGTTTTATGGTTGGACTGGAACGAATAGATCAGTCTGCAGACTGGCAAAATGATTTGTTCGTATATTGGCTGTTTTACATTGGTTAGTGAAATTCCTTTTTATAAAAGTAACAATTAAGGTTATAGGATACTATGTTTATCTTTGCAAATGGGAAAACGCCAAGGTGCTATCACACGGGCAATCGTGAGATCACCTCGCGCCCAACGTTCGTTTACAAGAGCTTTTGCAGTGTATTGTGTACAACGTTCCTTCAATTTGGTAGAAACACTTATTCCACTGAGTGCAGGCAGTTTTCGCTAAGTGCCTTGCCCAAAGACTCAACCGACCAGCTAGCGACCAGTCTTTAATCTCTTTTCGGCTAAAAAGACGTCGCTTTAACCCACTCACTAATCGGCCGGATCACTTAAAATGAAGAAGCAATAACAACCTAAACAATGCGGTTATCTAGTAACCCCAGACCTTTGTGACTTAAATATTAAATAAAAAAGTGGAAATTGTTGAATCTTAGCATCTATATGTTACAAAGATACAGAACAGATTCGATTTGCTTGATTTTAAGAGCCAAGTATATTAATAAACACAAAACTGTCTCCAGACTGCTCTATGTAGGCTATTTTATTAATTTTTCTTAAAGTGCCCACTTATTTTGCTAATCAGTCTTATTGGAAGTAAGATAAACGAAAGTATATTTGGTCGCGTAAGCCCCAAATTCACTGGTACTGCTCCGTACGTCGAGTACTTTTTCCCAAAAAAATAGCTAGGAGATGCACAATTAACATCTTTATTTCACGAAGCACTGCTTTACTATTACAAAACAGCACAGCTAAACAAGAACACCGGCGCGCAGTCTGGCACTTGACGCGTTCAACCAAACAAACATTAGGGAACCACCACCAATGTTACTCAGCAAAACACTCATTTAAATACCATGACTAAGAAAGGGGTCGCTGTCATTTCCGACAGCGCATTATGGCATATTAGTTGGTTATACGCCATCTATACAGGTGGAAACGAAATTCTACTAAAAGGGCAATACATATGAATGCCTGACCCAAGCAGGACTCGAACCCTGGCTCAAGCTCAAGCCCAAGCTTCGTGCGCAACATTTGGTGCTTCTCTACTAGACAATATTGATAAGACAACGTATGACAGAGTTTATAACTACATAAGCAGCACATATCAAAGTGGAAACTTGGCAACTATCTGGCTTCTATCTGACTTTCAACCAAATGGTTTGTCGGAACACTTTATTTATATACAACCAGATTTTTTGTTCTCTGAGTAGCTTGTTTGGTTGGTGCAACATAGTCTTTTCAGCACGGTCACACGTTTCCAATCCCTGGTAGACGTGCAACACAAATGTACTAGATGTGCTGTATCACACACCGTTTAGTGTTGCAATTGAACCAGCAATCCTCCGGACGTTTTATGCTAACCACTGCGACATGAAAACTTCAACGAAATACTATCCCACCGAATAGCGTGGTGGATTAGTGCGATGCCTTTCAGCCGAAAGATTGCAGGATCAAAATTGGTTGGTTGTGCGAAGTGATCCGACACTTGCCCGTGTGATAAACCCTTGGTTTTCCCATTCACGGGGATAAAACCTGAATATTCTTTCCTTAGATTGAATTTGTACGAATCACAACGGTTTGCAGCTAAATCATGGTTTCACCTTTAATTAACCTCGCGGAAACTAACAGCTCATTCAGTACACAGTGAATTAAAACGAACACAAGAAATATGCAGCAATTCTGCCACTGGTGTGAAAAAAGCGCATGTTGGGGATTCCCCGGATTTCCAATTAGTGCAGACAACTAGAATGGATGCGATTTAGAATGGCAGTAGAAAACAAAACAATAGAGTGAAAAAACGGTTCAAATGTCCTTGGATGTAGTATTTGGATTCGTGTGCCCACCATTTATCAGGCACAAGGTAATAGGTGCATCGGGACGTAAGGTAAGTGTCATCCACTTCACAGTGAACACGCCACAATCGTAAGTATGACGTCAAAGTAGGAAAGTTACAATGGAAGAAGACGAGAGAAACTCTATGAATCGGGTGGCAGCGCAGCAGCGCTATGAGTGGCTGGTTATTTGCCATGGAAGTTGGAGTCACGTGACAGCTGGCGACCGATGCTTCGGCTGATTGACGACTGGAAAGAAAAATTTGTTAAATCGACCAATCGCAGCAAACAAGATTATTATTGGATAACTTTTTTATAAAGTATATAATCGTATATCCTAATGCTTATTGAGTATCACGAATTAGTATTTCTTTTGTAATTGATTTGATACACAGTTTCCAGATACTGTGTTAGTGAATAGAAATAAGGCTTCACCCACCCCCCCCCCTCCCAACGACCCAGTGACTGACACAATCCACCATCCCCCAAGTACCCATTGACCCACCCCCATCCACCCATTCACCTACCCTTAGACTTTTCCGACTCCGCTGCGCCGACCGAACAAAGCTTGGACCCAGTGACGTCATCTTCTTTCCGACATCCTCAGTAATACAGGGAAGAAGTTCGTCCATCAACGAATCCCTAGGAATCCGACCAATTATTATGCTGCTGCATGTTGCAGACGGTAGCGCGTTTGTTTGGGCAATACTACGAGGGAAATAGGGAAGGAGGGATACTACACACTAAAACTATGAAAACTAATCCCAAACACTAATATCAAGCCTAAAACTAACCCCAGCCCCATATCCAACCCATTAATTTTTATCGTCTGAGAAAATCCTTTTTTTTCGGCATATGTATCGGCCGCGTTAACCATTCGGCCGCACGACCGTTCAGATTTCTGTAAACTTATTTTTTTTTAACCGGGTCAAACTTTGAACCCATTATAGGCTCGTTCCTAAGAACGTTTTTGTATAGGTGGTGTAAGTATAGGTCGCGTTAACCATTCGGCCACACCACTTACCTTGCCGGTTTGACGAGAGAATCAAATTCTGACGCTAGATGTCGCCGCACAGTAGCTTTATTCACAGGGATACCAAGTGCATTGGCCATGTCATCCGATGTGAATGTGGTATCGAACACAATCAACGCACCATGAACACCAGAGTCGCGTAAATTACTCGAATATTCTAAAATTTAAGAAGAACTTTGTAAAAATTCGTTGAGCGATACTTGTATATTATACACCAGGCTATTTACCTCCTCTTAGAATAAGAAAGGATATCCATGTTTATCCCCGTGAATGGGAAAACCAAGGAGTTATTACACAAGCAACCGCTAGATTACCTAGCGGACACACAAAATACTAATCCGGCGCAAACTACCAGTATATATACATTAGTATTATTAATTACTGAGCCAACCTTTCAAATCAATAGATTTCGCCCATTGCACCAATCTTGCATTGTTCCACACCAACAAATCGGCGTCACATGACTGACACATCTGTCTTCGTTCGTCCAAACGCTGCGTGAAAAATAACAAAATATTAAAGTTCGCATTCGTACTATTGCATGCATGTTTAGTACAGGGTTGAGGGGTCACGTATTTAGTATAGGGGGCATATACTGGAACAAATTTAACAACAAAAATTTATTTTGGGGTACAGGTTAAAAATCTGCAGACGAGCAAGGACCGTTCATGTCACATGTCATAATATGACGTGGGAAAAATAGAATTGTCGTGCAGTTAAAACTAGAGTGTCTGATTCAATAACGCGTTCTACCCAATGATCTGGCGACCGGGTATACCTGTCACCAGCGTGACGCAGTAAAAAAAAACAGTAAAATCTTCGGATTCGAATAGTTATACCAAGCCTACAATATTCAAAACACCCATTTAATGCAGCTATAGCCAGAATCTAGCGTAATGAAAATTAAAAACATTTATTTTATGTTAAATCATCCCACCTGAACCTCTACTAGAATTGTAAGGAAGGTGACGAGATGTATTTCGTCGCTCACCTGTGTATTGAATGAAAGCATTCGAAGTAATTCAATCCCCCTGAGGGCGCTGTCTTGGTGGGTTTTCTTGCCTTCCATCCCTAGGTGGCGATCAAGATCCTTCCTCGTCAACGAGCAGAGCGTTCGCCCGTCAATCAAATGCTCACGGAAGCGTGACGCGTATTGCGTAAGACCGACGTCACGCAACCATTGCTCGCACACCCACCAGTGGTCCAACTGTCCAGCGGCCGACATGTTGCTGCAAATATGACCACGTTAAACGCCAGACCATGATTTAATTGGACCGTGTACGGTCGTTTGGCGGAATGGGTTAATGCGACCGATTCTTGTATTGATTTAGTACAAAAACGGTCTTTGCGACGAGACACTATGGGTTCGAAACTTGGCTCGATTAAAAGAAAAACAAAATTCCTGTGTGACTAAACGGTAAAACGCGACTTATACATATACTCACTCTAGTTATATAACGTGTTTAGTGATGAGCCCGCCATGGGTTCGAAACCTAGCCCGGTAAAAATATATTGGACCGTTTTTTACACTGACTTTTTGACGATAATGTACTGATCCGTTACGGGAAACGGAAGTCAATGCATACGGCATGCGTGAGCGGTCGATGCATACGACATGAGTTGCATCCGACAACTAATTCGGTTTTAAAACAACCCGCACACGAAACCTCAGTGAGGTAATTCGGACGGGGACCAGGATTACTACGTGAACAACCGTACGTCACGAGTGATGACGTAATTAAACAAAATAAGAACGTAAAGCAACTCACGCGACGGTGCATGCTGGGTTGCGGAACTCCTCGATTCCCAACCACAACTTCCTTCTGTGAAGAACATTCTCGATGTTCAGGCATTTCTCCAACTCGCCCAGTGACAAACCGAGAAGAACCTAAAATGAGATTACGTCACAATGCGATTACGTCAGTGATAATACGTGACAATGAGATTAAGTCTATGTGATATTGCTTCTCATTGAGATTATGTCAGAGGTATTACGTCACAGTGATATTACGTCACAATAATATTACGTCACATTGAAATAACGTCACAAAGATATCAGCTCAAAAAATGTAAACAGTAATTCCGGTCATTCAAGTACATCCCTTACCATCCACCCCCATCACAATTTACGAAAATCAATTCCAATATTCATTATTATCTGGTGTGTATATTCCGAGGTATCGGAAATGTTAAAACCGCATAAATGATGTCTGGAATTAATCCAGATAAAAGCAACGTTGTCTAAATCCAATTCTATCACCAATAAACATATGCTCCTCTATAAAGCATGGTCGGTTCTTAGTTAAATAGAATAGCGTAGGCAAATAGTGGCGTCCTATGTCACATATAAGCATGCACACCGATGAATTGTTTCTTTAGGCGAAAAATTTTATTCAAATTTTAAGTCAAATTTATTTTAATATTTATACAAATTATTAACGAATTTCTATGTATGTAAATGTTGGGACACGTGTATCTGTTTGGTGTCACGTGCGAACGCGCTCAGCTCACGATAATAATAATAAAAGAGAATAAACCATTATTTTTCAAATATAAATCGTGAGGTCGGATTTTAGTACGAAATTTGTTTTTTTACATTCCTGGGTTTACTAACAAGAACGCCCTTCAATTTTTTTTCTAGAAATGCCCATGGGTATGATGGATTCCTAAACAGCAGACTTACCTTTCCACTTTTGATATTCTCCGCGCACTCCTTGTTATACTGGGACATGTGCATGACCAACTCCAACCATACAAGCACAGCGTCAGCTCGCCATCTGATGAAATAAACGGAGTTAAAAGTACCAACGATGAAAAATAGATAATGATAAATATATCATTAAATGAAAGAGACATCTTTTAGATTACTTTTTAATTTTTACATAAAAATTTCGAAATTTCTCGATTTTTTTTTCGAAATTTTTGGAGGAGCAAGAAATTTTTAAGTTTTACGACGAAATATAAATAAGTTTGATTTCTACGGTCCCAGTTTGGTTTCTACAATCCGTTAACGTCTAAAAATACCTAGTTTATTTTTCGTATAAGTGATTTATTTTGTTTTTTTATTTATCCAGTTTAATCACCACACAGCAAAAAATCGGGACGAACGTTGACGCCTTTCCCATTAGATAATGATTAACGGATTGTTGTAAAAGGAATTGATCGGTGACGCAGGTATGCAATTGTACAGCAAATACGGAAGTCGAGTTGTGTTTCTCATTATTAATACATCAGCTGAGTGTGATAGATCTAGTGTTTATTCTGGCGTGAAATTGTGGCGAGATTAAGACGGAAAAAACTAAGAGGGAAAGGAGGGAGGGAAACTGCTCACTAAAACTATGGAAACTAATTCTAATCATGCCCTAAACATTAATCTTACCCCCAAAACAACTCTTAATTCCCTAATCTTTATTTTGGTGAGCAGTTTCCTTCCTTCCCCACTTTTAGTGTTGGCCCTTAGTTCGTATGCATTTTTTTAGTTCCCCTTTTCCCTCATTTAACTTTCCCCGCAGATTACACAACCAATTTACAAACTCATGCATCACTACTCACTCGTGCATGGGAAGGTTCTGGTTAGTTGTGAGAATCTCTTTCTTTTCCTCCTCCGAACGTTGGAACAGGTTCCCCTGACTTGAATTGAGAAATACGTCGGCATCTGAAGAAATCAATCAACTTAATAATTCCAGCGGAATCTTTAAAGATTCCCTTCAAAGGGTAATGAGATGCCTGGGTATAATGTTGTCAAAAAATTAGAATTTTAGTGCACATATACCGGTATACCACGTTCAGAGTACGATTTGAAACGAAACAATTTTTAAAGTCTTTTAGAATGATCTTAACGGTAAACAACTAGTTAAAAGTAGTTATAAATAACACCGCCTTGAAATAGATAATTTTCAAGGCGTTTAAAGGATTGAGGCAAACTACGAATCAAAAGATGCTTAATAGTGTTGGTATCTAGTTTTGCAACAGAAAATTTCACAAATTAAAAGTGGATTAGGTTCACTACGACACACGGACACAACAGGTTATAATTTCACTCCTTTGTCACATTAAAGAACAATGACTCAATTATTTTAAATTAAGAAGGTAGGATAAAACGGCAAAACTAGAGTAGTTAAAACACGTTAGTGAATACAAACGGTCTAACGGAAAAGTGAAGTGGCCGTTAAACCTTACATAAACTAAATTAAAAAAGAATTCTGATTTCAAAGATTAAATCAAAATTAATGAAATTAAAAGTGTGCAAGCTTTTAATTTCAAGCACGACCCAGTATTGAGGGGGTCGGCTTTATAAGTATGTAGTGTTGCATGCACAAAGAGGTATGTTAATATGTGGACCACACGACGTCACAGCACGCAATTACATCTGGTAACACTGACAACATTCGGCAACACTGACAAACCTGAACTGACGGAACTCGCGGAAAACGATGAATTTCTCGGGAAAGTACGAATCGTGGAATTTTCTGGTAGTTTGTGTGGTTAGTATAGGGTAGATAGAGTTGATATGATTACCGGATTTTGCGTGTATAGATAGAGTTGATTGTAGTATAGATAGAGTTGATATGATTACCGGATTTTGCGTGAGCACCGCTTTAGAATCTCGCTGTTACGCTTATCCTTAATCATTTCCACATTATGACGTGACAATACAGATTACAGACTATAAGATATGCCTTTGTTTTTGTTTTAAATGCTCGCATTATCACGTGATAATGAGCAAGGGATAATAATAATTTTTGAGTTTTCATTATTGTTGGATTTTGATAACTCCGAAACGACTAAATTAAAAAGGCCATGTTGGAATTCTACGAAAAACACTATTTACAGTGATTCTGACAAGCGACATTTAATATTTAACCAACTTTCGCTAGACAAATGCGATACGAAAAGGAAAACTTTGAATATTTAATTGAGGAATCTCGTACATACATCTTCAGAGCTTTCGTGCAGTTTACCACGGAGTTGTGACATCCCAAACGTTTTAAATAGCGATCATGGTAAATCACACAGGTAATTAAAATGTCGCCCATTCTTACAATAATTATTTCTCTATGTCGCATCTGGTGTTGTTCGAAACAATACAGGCTATTGTTCGCAGTTAAGCAGACGACGCGTACTATCAGCGTTCGCGGTTTAATTGTAACTTATGACTAAATGTATTTCAAGCACTTCGTCTGAGAAAATAGGTACATCTGCACATTATACGAGGAAATTGCCGGATATAAACATACAGCAATTTAAATTAGTGGGGAACAATGGATAGGATATTAATGTTTAAGCTCGTGAATAGGAAAAGGACGATCTTTTGGCAGAATACCGATTTCTGCCATGCCCAATGACACAACCGACTACCTAGCGAACAGTTTCGAATTTACAACCCTTCGGCTAAAAGGCGACACTTAAACCCACCAAGTTGTATGAAATAAAAGTTATTGATTACACATACAGAGGAAACCCAATACACGAAAACACAATTATTCCTATCTAACCGAACACACTAATAAAGGGCGATCTATTCATAGAATTACGAATAGCACGAGCGACAAGTGGTTGCAATTATTCAAGTCCCGGCTTCGGCGTTACATCGATTTTAGTCGACAACTAATTGTCAAGAGGTGGAAATTCGTATAATTGTTGGTTGTGGGATGTTTCAACGAAGGAAAGTTCGATAATTATAACATGGCGATCTGAATCACCGCTTTTCTCGTGAGAATCGCAAACCGCGGAAAGGAATGATTTATTTTGAGAAAGAAACATTTAAAAATGCACGATGCGTGAACAAATGATCTAATTCTAAACAATCCTTGGGTTTGTGAATCGGCTAAACACAAAAGTTGTGCAGACTTACTTATTATACAGCAAATTTGTTGGCATTTATCGTATAAAGTCGCAAAATGAATTCATACTTTTAACGAGTACGGTTGTGTGGCCGAATGGTTAACAAACTGATACATATACCGACTACAAAAAAAAGGTCTGAGGAACGAGTCCATTGTAGGTTCGAAATTTAGCTCAGTAAAAAAAACATAAAAATTATTTCCTACGAGTATGGTCGTGTGGAATGGTTAACGTGGCCGACACATATACCAACTATACAAAACAAGCAGTCTAGCGGATGAGCCTATCATAGATTCAAAACTTAGCAAATAAAACTTACTTCCGATGTCCAAACTTTTCCGGTTCCTGCCCCTCCGGAACGCCCGCGAGAGGGAGCCAGAGAGGTGCTGAACGATCTTCGGACGACGCGTGTAGGAATGACCAACCGATCCACCGCTGATTACCGAATCGACGTGGACATCTTCGCTCGATGACGAGTTGCCCCCGGAGCCCTGTCCCTGGCACAGGAAGTGACGTGGAGAGGCGGGGGAGGAGGTCGGAATCAAAAGAGGATCTTGGATTTGTGATGATGTGTTAGGTTCTGTTCCTCCTAAAAAATTAAATCTCATATTGAAGTTGTTCCTATTTTTCTGTTTTTATTTTTTCATTTATTTTATATTTTTCTCTATTTTTTATTTCCTCTGTTTTTGCATTTTCTTTTGTGCTTTATTGCTGCGTCGTTTCTCCTTATTATACTAATAAAACCAATCAATGCCAGCAAAAACACTTCGGACTTATATTAAATAAAAATTTATAATAAGGAAGGTGGAAACATTTTGGTACTCTAATTACAATGTACGATAAGTATACCCGTAAAAACTCTTTTACAATATCCCACAGATAAAACATGTTTTGTAAAACACATAGTTGACTTTTCATTTATATCGGTGTTTGAACAGAGGGAATCTGCAATTGTTTTACTTTTTGTTTTTGGTGAATTGGGTGGTTTTTGATCAGATTACCCCCAGGCCCCCCAGGGGCTTTTTAAAGTGTCCATACGGCCCCACCCTATACTGTGGTGGGGGAAGCATAGGACCCCCTCCCTCTTTTTGCACCAAAGTAAATCTAGTCGAAAATAAAAAGGATTAAAACCAACATACCCGAAATATTAAATGATTTTGTGTGAGTTGAGTAGCTTTCCTCTACTGAGATGTGAAGGGAACGACGTTTTGAACTTTGGAGTTGAGCGCTGGCTTGTCGCAGCTGGGAATGGAATGTTTGCGTGAATACAAGTTATCTGGTATTGGATGTTATAAGTTTAAAGCAATTGGATTGCGATTTGTCATTGCATTAGTTTATTTATGGAATTCTCTGGTGAATAAAGGCTTATCGTGGTAATCACGACAACTTGCATAACAATAACACCAAAAAGGGTTGTCCATTTTAGAATCAAGAATATAAATTCTAGTCCTTTAAATTCTTATTCCACCTAATTGCGTTATCACTAATACAAACATTGTGTTTCTAGTTCTCATGACCCAGTTAAATCCGGGCAAAGGCTAGAAATTCAGAATTCCCCCGAAACTCAAGTGTGTAAATATTGGCAATCCATCAAACATGAGCAAATTACAGAGTCCAGGATTTCGTAAATCCGTATGAGGTATATAAGGGGGGTGGATCGCGTGTGCTTGATTTGATTTTTAAGAACTTGTCCAGCAACCCTAAGAAGACAGACTCGACCCAATGGAATTAAACTCACGCCATTTTAACAATCGACAATAGCTTGGTAACTCGACTTACGATTTTCAATTCAGAGAATTCGAGTGTGTAGACGTTGATAATCCAGCAAACCAACTCACAATTACTAGTTCAGAGTCCAATTCTCTGAGTCGCTTCTCGTTTCCCACCACCTCCCCGCGGAGTGACGTCACGACTTCGAGTTGGTCCTGGTGACGTCGGGAAAGTTCGTTCCGTTCCCGTGTGAGTCGCGACCGCTCTTCGTCAGCTTCTTTCATTATTTCCTCGCTCTCCTGCGCGCATGAGGTGGCGATTAGGGATAAAAAAGGAAGGTTAGGCGTTTAAGCAAAAATGAAGTAAAGGCAAAATAAAAAAAAATAAAACAAAGAAGTTTTAAAGGAAAAAAGAAATTACGGCGTTTTGGGTCGCGATGGGGGATAAAAGAAGGTCAGGCGCACAATTGATGGGCGCAAGGGGAGGCGAGGTTAACTCCGCTTATATCAACGCGTGGGTCCATTAAAGTCGAGTTTAAGGCGTTGACGTATATGGAAATGCTAGTTCTTTCCGTACTCCAATTAAAATCAACAAAGCCGATATACCTAATGCAAGCAAATGCGTCATTCGCCAATTTTAGGGAAACTAATTAAATCCGAAATCACCTAATTTAACCCAAGATTAACTTGTTGTACGTCAACAAATTAAACCCGAAATATAACGAAGAAAAAAAACGTCGATAACTTTTTCCATGACGTCGGCAAGTATTACCTTCATTTGTAGCTCGAATTCTCGAATGAAATCACGTAGTTGTTCCTCTTTGTCATCAATGGTGTTCTGCATCTCTTGGATCTGGTTGAGTAACTCGGATTTCTCCTGTTTTAATCTCATGCGATCCGATGTTGCGGCTGGCGCGGATAGAAAGGTTAAGATGAAACTTATTACAAACATACATAAACTTGGAGATTTTAGCTTTGGAGGTTATATGCCACACAACGCTGTCATTTTGCGTTTTTATACATGATTCCAGCCAAGATTTAACTTGGTTTGGACGACACGTTATATACAGCACAAAGCTATCCTTTTGCTTTTTTTGTTTATTGCGAAATAGTTGTATTTTTTTCTAATAAAATTTTAAAATTTAAGCAATATCGGAAACTAACTGAATACGTCGATTATTGCACATTCCACATACTTGTTGTAACATCCCCCATAGATGTTATTATTCATTCAATAACTTACGTTATTGAACAGTACATATGGCAGCATGGGGCGTTTGATATTGTACTGGGTTATTAATACACTTTTAGTGCAATTCTTATTTTGGTGCGTGCGTTGACTACCTCATGATAGCCTCCTGGCCAACGCTTGATAATAATTACCGGTCGCCTTTATCTTTCCCGCTAAAGAACATTAAGACTTTACCGCCTATTTTCTTTTATATGGCGGCTGTAGTATGTCTTAGTTAGTGTGTTTTTATGCTGCTTACGCTCAATATAAAGTCATGCATAACCAGACTAATAATATCGAATTATTAATTATCCACTGTGAGAATAACGATTATCTCACGATTGCCCGTGTGTTAACCCCCTTCGTTTTCCTATTCACGGGGATAAACATAAATATCCTATCCTATTAAGTACAATACCAAGCAAATACATACCTAACAATGCCTCTTTATTACGATTCTCGCTATTCGTAATCTGCTGCTTAAGATTTTCAATTTCCTTCTGAAGCTGCCGGTTGCTCGAGTTGAGTGTCTTGTTCTCTTCCACCATTTTGTTCATGTGGATGGTTTCTGGGGCAAATAGGTTCATTAGTTGGCAGAACTGGTTGAATCCGGTTTCGTCCGGTTTCGAGTGTGTATTCAATTGTATAAACCACACGGGCGTTTGCTTTGCGGCGAGTTAGGGGAGAATATAAAACGCTGAAATGGTCGTGTGGCAAAATGGTTAAGGCGATCGATCCATTCGAAGCGCTAAAAAAGACTTAGTGGCGAGCCCATCTTGGTTTTGAAACTTAGCTCAGAAAAAAACACGTTTGAAAGGTCGAGTGGTCGAATGGTTAACGCGACTCACTAATATTGGGCTCCATATATAAAAAAAACGGCCTTGGTGAGGACCCCAATATGGGTTCGAAAGTCCAGTAAAAAAATATAAAAAGAAAACAGGGAAAAACATTAAATTATTTTACATCCCGAAACCATTTAATTATTCCCCGATATCCACGAACCCCAATATACCTTTACAGTGTGTGCAAGCGTCCTTAACCATAGATAATTCAAGCAGTTTCTGATTCGTGACGTTAAGTTCAACTCTGAGATTATTCACTTCCTGATTTGCTGATTGTATTGTTCCGTCGATGTGGTTTGCAAGACGACGATTGTTATCTACCATTTTCTTAAACTTCGCCTGCAGGATTATAGAGAGATATTGGATAGGATATTCATGTTTATCCCCGTGAATGGGAAAACCAAGGGGGTTAACACACGGGAAATCGTCAGATCACCTCGCGCCCACCGTCGGGTTACCGGAGCTATTGCAGTGTGTTGTATATGATACCAACGTTCCTTTAATTTGGTAGAACCCATTAATCCTCTGGGTTCAAGCAATGTCTGTTAGGGGCGCTTAACACAAGAGCAATCGTAAGATCACCTCGCGCCCACCGTCGGGTTACAGGAGCTATTGCAGTGTATTGTGACGGTATAATTTACACATTCCTTCAATTTGGTATAACTCACTATTTTACTGGGTTCAGGCAATGTTCATTACGTGTCTTGTCTATGGACACAATCGACTAGCTAGAGACCAGTTTTGAACCTACAACCCTTTGGCTTAAAGGCAAGGCTAACCCATTTGGTCAAATAGAAAAATACCTCTGCAATTGATCAGGAATCTCGAATTAGTTTCAACGATACGCGTCGGATAGCAACGAATACACACAACGTAAACAGACGGCAATTAGCGCTGATTGGAATTAATGACGTCACGAAAGTGGTACTCGTAGACAAACCTGAGCATCCATCAGCAAACCACGCATCAATGTGAGGGAAGCATGTAACGCGTCACGCTGCTTCGGTATCAACCCGTCTCTTCGATATACCTCCGCGGTTACGTCACTTCCGTGGGTTAGCGACGACGCGAATATGAATTGAAGGATCTGTTCACTTAGTGAATCGAGCGACTGCAAAGCTGGAATAAAGGAATATAAATTACCATCTGGTATATTGATCTGTAGTGTTTTTAGGTCCTTGACAGCCATTTCTGGTCCCATCTTGGGATCATCCACATAATTGTAACTTTGGAGATAAATCGTAACTTTGGGGGTGAAACTTAACTTTGGGGGTAAAATTTAACTTTGAGGGTTAAACGTGACTTTGGGGGTAAAACTTAACTTTGAGGATTAAACGTGACTTTACTGCATATAAAGAGCTGTTTTTATCTAAATCAGGGCTTCCCAAACGTCTAAGCTCGCGCCGACTTTTAATTTATTAAAAGTTTATGCAACTCTTCTTCGCGTTTAAGCGAATGCATGGAGAAACGTAAAAGCAATAACAGTTTGGTATATTGATCTGTGGTTATTAAGGATATAAGTTCATATCAGGGTCATTGACAGCGGAAAATCTATACTGTCGAGTATGACATTTACATAATAATGAATAATCCTGAATTACGGTATAATCCATACGGTACTGCATGTAATGCTGACACTGTTATTATCTTAATAATTGGATAGTACTCCGCATATATTGGTATATGTTACCAAGTTATTGTTATAATTTGCAGAGTATTGCACATATTACTATAACTATTGGTTAAAAACCATAGTAATGCATATATTTCTATTACTGTTATTATCTAATCTAAATAATAACCATAGTGCTGAACATAATACTATACTGTTATTATCCAAATAATTACCACTCTTATAATTAGCTAATATTATGCACTCAATCTACTAAATGTACAACGGAAGTAAACGAATTAAATGAATTAAAAATCTTTACTTACGGCGATAAAGTCATTTTAGCAGATAATCAACGAAACTATGAGACACACGCCTAACCTACAGGTGCGTCTACACAATGTAAGGTCATATAAGTTATTATCAGTACACTAACATACAATTGCTACTGAATAGTTGGTGGTTGTCATATACACGTAACAATGGGAAGAAAGGGAATTGTGTTAGATCCGTAACAATACACATGTCGGCTGGATTAGAGACGGCTTATCGAACAAGTTTGTAAAAACAGTCTGGCAAATGGTAAAATTCGCCGAGAAAACAAACGTCTAGTTAGCGCTTTTCAAGTACTTTGTCAACTTCTAAATATAGCTCGCTATCTTTTAATCTGGTAACCCATTAACTGACTGCCGATTCTACTTCTAATTCACTAAATTATAAAGCTTTCTACTCGCATGAGAATATGTCATAACTGATTGAATCATAACAATGTGCGTTGGCGGCATTAAGTAGACCAGGCCAGTCGTTTAGCGAAAACCTGATACCTGTTGAAGTAAGCGTTGGCCTGAATTCTTACATCTGAAACGGGCCGAAACGAAACCAGAGCCGAAACACGGTGTCGTTAATTAAATTACACCATCCGCTCAATTGTACTTTTGGTTGATGAGGTTTCGATTTAAGCTTCAGAACGAAAACATGACACAACCCGAAACGGTAGCTATACAAGCGCAGTAATTAATGGCTTAACAGTTATTAGGTTATCCATTGTACACTTTAAATAATACCATCGTACGGCCCCATATTCTAATATAATGTATGTTTGAAACATGTCCATTATTACTTTATATGCTTGCTTATAACTCCAAAAAACTGTTTTATTTTTATTAATTCGATTCAAAGCTCTAAAACGTATGTTATAACCGTGTCTATTATCCCCTACGTGCTTGCTTATAACTATGGAAACTGTTTTATTTTTAAAACTTTGATTAAAAGCTGTATAGTCTATCTATATTATAATTGTGTTTATCATCCCTTACGTGCTTGCTTATAACTCCGAAAACTGTCTTATTTTTGTAATCTTGATTAAAGGTTAGTATACAAAGTTAGTATAATAGTGTCTATTATCTCTTGCTTGCTTGTATTCTAACTGCTGCCGCCGATTTAAGATTGAACTTCATTCACACACTAGGATTTTCAGCTTGTTGCTTTTGACACCCAGTTCCGGACACTCGCAACTGTCCCGTCACTGCGCTGCCCGGAGCCTTATTACAATTGAGTGACCGTAGATGACCGTTCGTCCAGTCACGATGCGCGTATTACGGGTTTCTGTGAATAATAGATGAACAGGACCTTCGCTAACCCTCTCTTGTGGCTTATTAGCTCGCAATTAAGCTCACCATCAATCGATACAATCTGCTGGTTATTCTCCGGCTAATATAATATTGCGATGATTCAGCTTAATAATTTGTTCACAGCAACTAGTCTACCCTGCGATGAATTTTAATATTCAAAAGATTTGTAAAACAAAGTAAAGTAGGCAACACAAACTATGAATCGATTTGGCAAAGATCTGAAAACCAAAAGCAAAGTTATTTAAATTGCTGTCCTGGCCATGATACTATTAAACTCTCTGACTACCATTTTTTGAGCTGCTGCGGGCAGAATAACGGTTGAGAATTGTCGGCGTGTCTTTGCCAACGCTGCAGTAAATTGCAGGAAGGCGTGAAACCGCGCGCCTAGTCGAGATAGTTCAGCTATTCCTTTGTGTTGATTTCCGATGAGAATCGTCTGACGTTTGCTTGCCCGAGAACAATGGAAGGTAGCAAGTTGGCCAGTGTCAGGTTACCAGGTTTCACCGTCATCAAGTTCCCATTCATAAAGCTGAGCGGAGTTGAACGTGAAATTACCTTCGCAAATACAGTGCGTCGTCGGAGTTACAGCTCACAACGAGCGTAATCGAATCTAGCGGTGCCGGGAATTTCGTATTTGCGGTTAAGATCACCCACAAACTAACAGTCCGAGACAAAACAGCTCGAAAGCCGGAAGCGAGCGCGGTAAGTTCCAGACCTGGCGCTATGCTCAAGTGCGCCGAGATTAATGGCGTATCAAATTGTATACTTCTTTGGAGAATCGGCAAATTTAATTAGAAAATCCTTTCTCCATCTACTTTGATCAAAAGTGGCCGTGCGAACTGGTAAATTGTCCATGCGAAAACGAAATGATTACAAACAGCTATACCGTCTATCAGGGAAGAAAACAAAAGAAAGAAGTGTGTTTTTACAGCTGGCTAAAAGCTCTAGATCTGACGTGTGGATAATACGTTAAAGGTTGACAGCTTGTTCCAACACCTTGGAGTGTCGATTAATTGCTGAATGACGTAACTAGTCATGGGAGGTAAGCCCTATGTTAGTTAATTGACGGTGGCGCTAATGAAGCTTTGGTTTGACAGGCAGAATTTGTTTCTGCTTTCACCCATAAACTGAATAATATATTTATTTTTTATGTCATGTACATTTAACATGCTACAGATTCTATTTTTAGCACGGTAGCGGGTTAAACACTTATTGGTTTTAGATAAAGCGGAGTGTTGTTTTTTTCTCGGAACACTAAAACCACGCTACGTTTAACTTATATAAAGAGAAGATGAGAACACAAAAGAACCAATTGACCTAGATTTTTTTCTCATGATTTGCCTGCAAATTAAACCGATAATGGCACTGGAAAAAATCGTGTTGTGAGCGGCTGTAAACACAAAGAGCTATAAGTGGTTGGCGCGTTCCAGCAATTCGGTAGTTTCTATCTAACAGCCATCTCTATTCATTACAACGTAATTTGAGTGGTGGATGTTTGGGTTAACATTCCTTAACCTAACCTCAACCGAGCATGGAATAAATCGCCTGTTTCTGATTCCAATTAAATATTCGGTTGTTTGGCACCGACTTAAAGACAGCTGAATTGATTTCCATCTATGTCTTCCGCTCTTTTTTTACTGTATTATTTCATTTTGATTGATGTCTATTAAATTTCGTGGGAAAAATAAAGATATAACTTTGAGATTTGCAATGAAAACTCGTCCAAGACTTAAAACTTAAAGTCAATCACTGGAGCTACTAATCTTTCCTTCTTTTGTGAGAACGTGAAACAACTGATTGAAAGGTGGAATTATACCATTCTGCCGTTACTACTACTGCAAGCGATGTACTAATTATTTCTAAATAACCACTTTACTTCGATGAAGCCAGCATTTCGAAATAACGCGCAATCAAATTACAATCTTACCACTGAGAGTGATATAAAAATCTTACGAGTCTAAAAGAAGTAAAAACTAATTTCACACTATATTTGGCAACAAAAGAACTCAAAACCTCTGCAGTACAATCGACCATCTGTTCTGTGGAGTAATACACCAAGGGCGGGTGGTATTACGTAACAATACGGGTCCGTACATCACCTATACCTACTGTGTGGTAAGCCAATCATTACATTAGGTCGTCGTATTAATGGTAACTCATTAATAAAAACGCAGTGTTGCCATTAATTAAAGCGCAGTGTTGCCATGATTCAGCTAATGGATGCAAGTGATTATTAATATAATTTTCTGCTGGAAACATAACAAAAAAAAACTTATACGGGGAGCGACGCATAATAATAATTTTTTAGGTTGGTAACACTTTTTTTTACTTATATATAGTAACGCTGTAATTGGACTATATTGATAATTTTAAGATAGAATTGCGTTATCGTGTAGCACGGCAGTTTTGGTAAATAATGGACGGTGTAAACGTGTATGTAAAAGCACCAGACTTAAAACAAAACTTGTAGTTTCGATGGCTACGTGGATGGTTGTCTCGCACTCTTTAGTACTTGTATGTATTGTGACGTCACAAAAACACACGTAACAAAGGCTTGAACAAGGCAGACGCTGGTTAAATATTGGACGATCACACACTTATCCAGTTGACCTTGTAAAAACGTTTTCTCTCGCGTACATGGTGATAAATTTTATGGAGATATGAAAGTCAATAAGAGAAAAGACTTACCCGTTTCCATGCACGCGAATTTGTTTTCAAACGCGGATGAAAATGATATTTCTTCTACGTTACATTTTTCGTAGAAGGTTACAGATTTGCCTGACTTTGCACGCTTGTCAGTGGAATTTTGGTGTGAAGGCTTGTTTACCAAACACGAATTAGTAATGCAGCCAGTTCTACTCATTTCAAACAACTCGTCTAATTAAATAGTATCTTCGTAATCTATATAGATACACAAACGCTGTTACACTAGATGTATAAAAGTGGGGGGTTCATCTTTAAAAACATAAGCAACTTCGATGGCCTACCGCAAAATGAAAGAACATTTATTAAACTAATACTGCGTCTGTAGACTATGTTCCGCGCTGCAAACATGTGTGTCTTTAAAACAAAAAATCTTTGGCTGACTACCTAAAAAATAAAGAACATCTATCTAGTTAAAACCTTTTCTGCGTCTGTAGACACTGTTCTATGCCACAAACATGTGTGGCAAAGATATACGCTCTCCTTTATTTCCCCAAAACAGGGGCAAACTCGTTTGACACCTTGTAGGGGAAAAGTAGAAAAACAAACGCATCTGCGGATGTTACAATAGAATCCCTGCCGAGTAAACGCCACAGACAGATCGCGACTAGCTCGAGGTCTTTGTTTGCATATGCCGCCTATAATCGCCTGTTGAAACCGTAAGTGCCAGCACCCTAGCACGCTAGGAAACATCTAAAAGGGCGGGTTCCTTTTCATAAGCTACTGATAAACAAACAAAACCGATCGTGTTACACTTTTACCATATTAAATCATTTTACACGGTCCATTCCTGATCCTTTGCCGCGATTTGCTTCATTTTCCATTATTTACTACAAGGGGCAAATTTGAATAAACGAAAACTAAAGTACATTTTAAAACTATACCGACTGTAATCCTAATAAACACTATTTTACACGGTACATTTTTGTTCCTGTGTCGTGATTTGTTTCATTCGCCATTATTTAAAACTGGGGCAAAAATCAACTAAAGCTGTGTTTATAAACTATACAGACAGCGTTTATCGAAATATAATGTCCGCATATTCAACATACGAATCTGTAATAATCAGATAATAAAACCGCGTTCTCACTGTTAAGGGCGCTTGATACTAAAATATCTCCGCTCACAGCTACACCCCAGGCAAAGCTGTTCTACTGTAGCACATCGATCGAATGTTATCACAAATAAGTGCTTCTTAATTGGACTATTGATTATCAATCGAGCAGCAATTGCCCGAAATACATTGCACTGTAGATGACTGCAGGAGGTTGCAAAAGTGCCAAAGTTCGGGGCAACATGTTATCTACTTTCGCCTGTATCTACACTGATTGAGCGTTAGAAGTGGGGTCCAAGCACTTGAGCTCGCAACATCTACTAATTGCCACTCGCACTTGTGAAGCTGTTTTGAGTAGCGCTGGGAACCAGGTTGCAAGCACACATGGTTGGGTATGGAATTGACAGAATCCAAACTTTGCGTGACAGTAAATTTGGTTCCGTATTTCACTTCCCCATATGCTTTCGCCAATTACCAGAAACGACACATCACCTTACTTGGCAAGAATCAAGTGCGATTACAACAATAATGCTTTAACCACAGGAACTGAATGCGGATATTTCCGAATAACAAGTTAACACCGAATTTTCTAGTTTCGATTAGAACAACCGAGTCGAGTATTGAGAAATAATAACCTTTAATTATAACTAACGATACACATGGTTTGCCATAAATGCATTAATTATGATCGCAATAAAAGAATCGACGCGAAAACGGTTATAATCAGCAAATAAACTACATCCGTATCGGCGTGAATAGTTTAATTAGCACAGGTACTAGGATACAGGAAACAATCGACAATAGTGTATGTGCGAAGTTGCCAATATTTTCCTGTATACGCAGTTTCAGAGAAACAGTGAAATAAGCAGCAGATAAAGCAACCGCGGGTGTACGAACGCATTTGCTGACCTTATAAGGTTGGGAACTCGACTCGCATTGACGAAAGAGCAAAAGAAACGGGTGTCGCAACACTTCTACGTATTTCAACGCTTCTCCCGTTACGCCATTCATTATTGAATTTAATCTTTAAAGTCTAAATCGGAATTCTTTAGAATCTTTACGTCACGAAAGCATTGGACAACGCAGTAGGAATAGGAACGTAGTTGTCTGTAATTTTAATTTATTTGCACTAAGGAAAAAGTAATAATTGCTGTTAAATGCGGAACAATTTATATTTTAAACATATCATTATTTGGTTCTGCAAATTGACAACAAACTAATTTAAACAAATAAATTGAGTTTTAATTAAAAATCAAATTCCAATATACAATAAATTCAAATAGAGGGAGTGTTTAATTCTCCATTTTGAACACATTGGTTTAATCTCTAATTTAAACACTAATATGGTCTGTTCAACTGAACCTTGAAGCTTGTAGTTTTATTTAAACAAACAACCACACTAGTATAATGGTATCCCACCATTAGAGCTAACAGATGATCTCTAACAACTGTGGCTGCTGGTATTAGATAAATGGATAGGCTATATTAAGGGCGGGTAAAATTTAGATTTATCATCCACTGATAAAAATCAATATATATATATATATATGTATCTATACTTAGCAAGCATCATCGGTCAGGTATTATTAACAATATGCAGTATAACAATATATGAAATGTACACAAAGATTAAATTAGATCCAAAAGTTTAATTCTTAATTTATTGCAATCTGGTTGTGAGGTTCGTAGATTTTATTTTTCAAGTATATTCTCTTGTTTCTGTGATAATACTGATAATAAAATAAACAATTCAAACATTTAACCACTGTAGTTTTGCCGTTTTATCTTGACCTTGACCTTAATCAAGTATGTCATTATTCTTTCCTGTATTAAAAATAAACTAATTCAACTAAAAAAAACTAATTTTAGCACTATCTAAATAACATAAAAAAACTTTGGTTAACATGATCTAAAAACAGTCATCAAAGCTTTGTAAATATCAGTGTCTGCCTTTATTTCGGTACCAGCAAGTATTTTGTATTTCTGTCCTGTTGTTTTTATTAACAGCTTACCTCTCTATTTTAAGGATTTCATTGATGGTACCGGTACTAATTATTTTAACAAGGCTTTTTCTTCTTATTTGCATTTGTCCAACTATTTTTTTTATAAATCTTATAAGGTGACACCTGCTTTAATGACAATATGTTTTTTTTGGTGTCTCTTGTTTATAAAACTGTTTGATTTTCATATTATTTACTTTATGCTCTGACTTGTGTTTAACAAATAAACTTGATTGATTGATTGATTATTGTCGATAAAAAAATGTGATGGGAATTATGTAAACCTTCACTATGTTAATATAAATAGTTATAACAATACCAAAGATACATACAACTATTTAAAATTTAAGTATTACCAGTAAGATTGATATGATATATACAAAAACAAGGTTAAACGCTTGGGAAAATATCTTTCAGGTTTTTCTATTATGACAAGCTCTTTAAAGGACATTAAGTCCAATGCAAAAAACACATGATCAATAATTTGTAACCGTATGAGGTGATCTGACGATTGCCAGTGTGTTAATGGCCCTTACATTTACCCATTTACAGGGATAAACATAAATATCTAACCTAATCACATGCATTGCATACAACCTTTTAACAAATAATCCGTGTTGTCCATTTGCGGATGGGGAGTTTGGAGATGTAGTTCATTCAGTTGTGGTTTCCAGTTTCATTAAGAGTTGGTAAATCTTGCATTCGTGTTTATGTGATCCTTTCACAATGGACTTGTCAGGGCAGAATGCAAAGGTTGCTGGTACTTACTGCTAATAAGGCTGTCCAAATTTGATTCAATGTTATATTTTACAGTTCGGCAATGGATGGGAAAAAAGTGTGAAAGAGGAAATCCGCACATTAAAATGAAGATATAGGATAATAGTAATACATTTCGGTTTATCACTGTGAATGGGAAAACAAAAGGGGTTTTAACACACGAGCAATCTTAAGATTACCTCGTGCATTCCGTTGGCTTACCATTTGGTACTACATTGAGTTTGTTCAACAGAGTTAAAATTAGTGCTTAGGGTAGGGTTACATATAGTTTCCTTAATTTAAGTGAGTCGTTTGGACAACACTAAAAGGGGGAAGAGGTTAGGAGGAAAACTTCTCACTAAAACTATAAAAACTAATTTTAACCCTGCCCTAAACACTAATCTCAACCTCAGAACTAAACCTAACTCCCAAAAATACGTCTTTGTAAATGTGGTTATGTCAAAACGTTAACATAAATGACATGGTATGCCTAACAACCACCACGTACCAAATAAATGAATGCTATTAATTTATTCCTAGTTCTGTGTTTCGATTCGAATTCCTTAGCATACAGTACACAACATATGAAACGCACGTGGGCTTATGCAAACAAACAAACAGAGACGATACAGACTGTACGAATAAAAACATCCGAAGTATTTTCGTAGTAAAATTTCGCGGGGTAAGTGCTCGTTTAAGATTTCTATAGGAATGGAAAATGTGTATTTTTAGCACATCGTTTCTTATAAATCAGTACACAAGTTTGTCATGTTAGATTAAATATTTACACTGGCGAAATAATTCCCCTTAACTATAGTTGTGTTTATTTGGTCGCTCCGACCGGTTAGCGTGGAATAGTGCGTCGACTGTCAGCGGAAGGGTTGCAACTGGTCGCCAACCAGTCGGTTGTGTTCTTGGCCACCGAATATTGCCTGAACCTAGCCGATTAAATGGGCTTCTTTAAAACCAAAAAAACGTCTCATTCATATACAACACAATGATATAGCTTTTGTAATTCGACGGTGGGCGTCAGGTGATCTCACAATTGCCCGTGTGTTAACGCTCCTTGCGTGTTCCTATTAACGGCGAACATGAATTTCCTATCCGAAGTTGGTTCTTTAGTGAACGACAGTCACGTCCCCTAAGTGTACACAATTCTACTATTATGAGGTTTCAGACCAAAAAGAAGCATTAAAATAGCGTGGGTCCCAGAACAACGCATTTAGCATACCGATTAGCTTAATTAGTTTCTTTGTCTACTTTATTTCACACTTTAAGATCAAAACTGATCGCTGGCTAGTCGGTTGTGTTCTTGGGCAAGACAGTTAGAAGACATACCCTGAACCCAGTTGATCAATGGGCTTAACTAAAACTACAGAAATATCTAAATCATGTTGCAAAACCTTTCGTACTATATGACAGTAGACGAGGTAATCTGACGATTGCCCGAATAATAATGCCCCTTATGGTCCACGGAGAATCAAACATTAATAACCCATCTTAAAAAGGGTATTACTATATACACTTATAATTACTCTTTTGCCTAATTGATGTTATTACGTAAATGAAGAAACGTATATTATTTTTTAACCCAAGATAATCACCTAAACCACGCTTTCGATTTGGGTATTCAGTTTATATTCAAATGTAATTCCACCAAAACACGACCAGTAATACTAAACTTCATATATTTTTAATGTATTAGGAATGTTGAAGAATAAGGAAACATTAGTACGAAGCGCAAACAAAAAAGCTGATCACACTTCATCAACAGCCCTGGTCAGATCCATTTTAACCATGGTTCGTATTCCATGCACGCCACGCAATCCAGCTAAAAACACCTGAAAAATGTAGTAATTATAACACATATAAAACCCTTACATAAAACAAAGAATGTAAAAAAGACAATAAAACGCGGTATTTGTTTGCAGTTCTTTCCCACCGGGCGCGCAACGTATACTGGGTATAGAATGGGGGATCTGCTGCACCTCGGCGGTGGGAGCGCGGTGATCTAACGATTGCCCGTGTGGTAACGGTCACTTACGTTTACCCATTGACCGGTATAAACATAACTATCCTATTCTACCTTGGCGTTTAAACTCCATTAAAAATAGTACACATCGAACCAGTATTGATTTATACCCACTACAAGCAAGTGTAATTGATTAGACAACTCTACTGTGGGCATGTGTGGTTTTGATAATTGCCTTCGTTTAACTGGTGTTTTCCCACACAAGAAGTTACAAAAAGGAAAAAATGCATTTGAACATTTAACGGTTTTTAACAGGATAATTGGTGCTTGATTTAACAAAATTCCTCTCACCAACCGACACACTTACAGTGTCAGGTTTGTAATTAGTTGTGGTTAGAGAATATTCCAAAATCGACCACCCACATATGGCAACACATCGCACATGTAGTTAGTTACATGTCGTCAAGTTAGAATCCAGCGGCGAACTAGTACGTGATGTACTTGGAGAATGTACTTAAAGTACATGGCTTGAACCCAGTATATTAACTATTCTAATAAAATTGAAGAAACGTCATGCATAATACAGTGCAATATCTTCATTAACCCGGCGGTGGGCACAAAGTGATCTGACGAATGCCCGTGTGTTAACGCCCTTGGTTTTCACATTCACGGGGATAAAACATGAATTCCTATCTTATTTTCCAAACAAAACGAATAAATGAAACCTCGCATTATTTAGTACCTGCGGCCGTGGAACATTGCTCTGGTTATCCCGTTTGGTCTGTGAAGTCTGGTCCTTCGGAAGGTAAACCTGCGTCGAGTTTTCTCTGCGCAGATTACTTAGGTTGGTCTGACTTGACTTCGTGATTTTCGTTCGAAGGTTCGCCTGCAATTGAAGGCTGTATTGAACGGTCATGTGGACGAATGGTTAATGCGATCGATTCATATACCAATTCCACATAAAAAAACGGTCTTTGTGACGTGCCCATCATGGGATCGAAACTTAGACCGGTAAAAACATTTTATTTATTTATTTTTTGTTTCCATGATTAAAACACGAAGCATGACCTTTTTGATGAAAAAAATTAAAAACGGGAAAAGACGGCAAAACGACAGTGTTTAAAACACGTCTGTTATTCAATTAAATATTTACGTTAGGTAAATACGAAATATAGGTAAATGTACGGGCCTTTATGAAGACCGACCGTATGTAGTTCCGATGTAAACCCACGGTAATCTAATGATTGCCCGTGTAATACAGCACAGGGACAAACATGAATATCTTATATACCCATATAATAACCCTTAATTTAACCTCCCTCTTAGTTAAACATGAGTATCCTGTCTAAAGTCTTTCACAATTTAAAAATATAACATTTTCAGCCCCCACACTGACCAGTTTGAGCGCTTTCCTTCTGAGTTCCCATTCATTCCATTCATAATCCTTCCTGATATTATACTCGAGTATATGGGTGTCGGTCTGAGTTCCTCCGTCCGATTTCGTCACCGGTTTTTCAATCATTCTGCCTGCTTCGCCCTGTTGTGGATCAATTTTCGTTTATTCATTTTTTATTATAGTAATAGGATAAGAGGATATTCATGTTTATCATCGTGAATAAAAAAACGCAATGGGTGTTAACATATAGTCAATCTTCAGATCACTTTGCGCCCACCGTCTGGTTACCGGAGTTATTGCTTAGTGTTTTTTATACATCACATGTTCCTTCAATTTAGGCAATATCCGTTAAGTGCCTTGCCCAAGGACATAACCAACTAGCAAGCGACCAGTTTTAAACCTACAAAGTTTCGGGTGAGAGTCGGTGCACTAACCCACCAAGGTAATCGGGCGTACATTAATATTTATTTTATTAACAAGGACAGTATTTGTCCATGATTACCTGGGAATATGGGGAAATGGATGCAAATTGCTGATGCAACTCTAATAACTGGATGAGTTCTGGTGACTTCTTTGCAGCTTCTGCCACCAGAGCAATTGCTTTGTCTGGGTGGAAGGCGAATTCGTAAGCTGCTTCTCTGGAGCTGAACACATAGAGCTTGTCCTGGTATTGCATTATACCAATGTCCGGGTTGCCTGAAAGATAAGTATTTTATTTTTTATATCTTCAATAAACAGGAAACAATATGGCAAAAATTGGCAAAAAAGATAATAAAATAAAAATATGTAAATTGTTAAAATTTATAAAACATTTATAACTTCAACAGGAAACGCAGCTCGGAAGTCATTATTTGAACTACACCAATACTATGGAGTTTTTTGAAAGTAATATTTGTATATTTTATTAAATTGCTTTAATCCAATATTTTTATGATAATCTATATTGACTTTTTTCCGCCCTTTTTTATATTTTAAATGTGTATTTTTTTAATTGATATTTAAACAAAAAAATTACCTAAACTAACTAAACAAATATCGACATTAAAATGATTTGTATCCACCTGGTAATAGAAGTCGATCATGTTTAATAATAGAATATCCACAACAGCCACGGTATTGTAGCAACAGACGATCGTAGTTCTTGGTTGTTTCTGGAAACAACCACTGGATTTGCTGGTTGTCCATGAAATCTTCTGGGTTGACTCTGTTACCTATATTGGGTGTTTTAACAATTTTACTCAAGTTTTAAACAAAATAAAGTTATAAACAAAAGAGGAAATTTGATAGAAAAACACCACTCCGAAACATCTCAATACAAAACTTCATGCTTGTTTATTATCCCTTTGGTGATTATTTTAACATGTTAACGTTACTTAATCACCAAATTGGTTAAACTAGGTTTTTTTAATCTTAAAGTTATTTTAGCTTTACACTTGCTTTGTTCCCTTTAGTGATTATTTTAATATTTACTTATCATCTCTAGGAGGGATTTGGTGCTTTTCTCATAGGTGGGACACAATATGATATTATATCATCTTTAATCATCAGATTACCTTGTACCCACCATCGGGTTACCGGAGCTATTGTAGTGTGTTGTAAATCATTGCGACAGTGTTTTAGTTTAAGGTAAATTCATTAATAGACAGAATTGATACAATGTTTTTACAATAACCGCTTAGCTTAACCGCTATCCAACAACCTTTTGGATGCTAGCCATACATCATACATGGGTGCTCTTACTGAAACAATTAACGAAACGCATTAAAACAACATCTCAGTGAATATGACATATATGACAATATTTTGTTATGTAAATATCTAAGATGAAGTATTTATATTTAACACAATGATTTTAAAAAACACAATAAGCAAATCAGAATATATGACTTCATGGACCATATCAATCCGCAGGGTCCTTAACCCCATAGGGTGACTACTCTATAGCTGTAAGGTTGATACAATTTGTAACTTGATATTTGTTATTATTGTGGTAATATTTAGATGGTACAAATTGATTTTAATCAAAATAGAAAATTTATCACAGTACCACCTATCACAGTACCACCTCCAAAACATCTCAATACAAAAGTAAAGGGTTTATGCTTTAGAATAGGATTGGATATTCATGTTTATCCCCGTGAATGGGAAACCACAACAACAGACTAGCTAGCGGCTAGTTTTGAACCTGAAACCCTTCGGCTGAAAGGTGACACACTTAACCATTAGACTAATCGGTCGGACTTTTGTATGGACACATGGGTTTTCTCACCCATTGTTTCATGAATCCTTTGTTCGTCAGTTTTGATGACAACGTTTTCAAGATGAGGAATAAGAAGTTCCTCCGGGAACAAATCCCGCTGGGTTCTGGTGGATGATAACTGAATTAATAACTTCTGAAGAAGATATCAGTCATTTTACCACAGAGCAGGGGTCGACAACCTGTGGCTCTGGGGCCACATTTATTCTTTTTATCTGGCTCTTATTATAGGATATGGGATATTCGTATTTATTCCTGTAAATGGGAAAACATTCAAAGGCCTTTAATGCACAGGCAATCGTCAGATTACCTTGAGCACAATGTCGGATTATCAAAGCTATTGCAGAGTGTTGTGTATGGTTAACACATTCCTTTAATTTTGTAGAACCAATCTTTCTACCAGGTTAAGCAATTTCCAGGAAGTGTCTTGCCAAAGGATATAACCAACTAGCTCTAACTAGTTTCAAATTAAGAAAACGTCTGAATCATACACAACAAACTGCAATAGCATTGGTAAATTTTACCATTCACAGGGATAAACATGAATATTCAATTACAAATGTATCAGGAATCAATTTTTCACCATTTTTTTACTGTGGATTACAATATAGGTTTTGACGTTACCTTGTGAATGGTTCAATGCTTGCAAGGATATTACTGAGTACACTGAGCAAAACCATTTCATCTTGGAAGCAAGTCCATAAATGGGAGATGCTGATAAATTGAGGCTGAAATCAAGCAGTTATTAAGTAAGAAAGTGATATATATATATATTTATAATTTATATATAGGGTGATATTTTAGGTAAGTTAAGTTTAGTTTTCAAATCTTTGATGAAAACGCTCAGCATGACATTCTATATAAAATGGAAAATGGAAAAAGACATCAAAACGACAGCCTTGAAAACATATCTATAGTCCAATCAATTAATTAACTGTATATATATAGGCGTTTTCACCTAACCTAACAAATAAATAAATAAAAATACCAGACAAAATGTTTATATTAAAACTATTACACTTTAAGCCTTAAGGAAAAGTTTGTGGTAGGGCGATTCTTACAACAGCATAATCTGTTTTATTAAGTGAATAATACATGCAGTTATGTTAATCTAAAAAAATTCCCAATGAGAGAATTCTCAGAAATTTCTTATTTCATTTTTAATCAATAAGCTATGCTGAGGAGAACACTGTATAGGTTAGTATACTCTTGAACACTGTTTAGGTTAGTATACCGAAAAATAAGATCTTTACGATTTTTTTTTAAATATTTACGACAAAACTTACATAAACTTGCGCTGTTGGAACAGCGGTCTTTGATTGGACGGTTTGTTGTAGCTGTTCCATTCTTGCTCCTAATTGGTTGACAAGCATTTCTACTTGCTGAGCACA
>CH002614.1:1382534-1413031 GCA_000149265.1 Ciona savignyi
GGTATGATTGTGGTGCTCTTTCCGTTTTTGTAGACCCCTCATCTATTCACTGGTTTTAGGCAATGTTCGCTAAGTGCCTTGCCCAATGAAACAACCGACTAGCTTGAGACCAGTTTTAAACCTGAAACTTTCTTACTGAAAGGCAATAACCCAACAAGATATTCAGTCATATATACAAAGTAACCCACCGAAATGCAGCTTGCTGACTATTCTGGATTTCAATATCAACATTCTGGGTTGTAGCAGGTATGGCTTCGTTCAGAATCCCTGGCACTGGAAGAATGGGGGGACTTTAAAAATCAAGTCACAGGAATACGACATGATATGGACTATGTGAGCACAAGGTAAAAAGAACCAATGTATTAAAATTTGAGATTTATGTTTTATCCCTATAGATGAAAAAACGCAAGGGGTTTTAACACAATTGTCAGATTATCGTGTGCTCACTGTTGGGTTACCGGAACTATTGCAGTGTGTTGTGTTGAGACAAGGTCAACATTAAACCTTATAAACAAATGTATAGGCAAATATGTTTACTGTACTGACGATTTAACAGAATAGGTTTAATTATCTTAACAAATATGTAAAAATATTTTTAAGGGGGAAGGTGAAAAATTCTTTTTTTTAAAGGGGAAAAGGTTCAAATTTCCATTAATACAGCTAAATATTAACGCGAAATGATTGAAATATTCCATCAATGAATAAAAAAAAATCCATCACTCACGATCATCGATTCCTTCTCCTCCCTTCCCACACTCCTTGTTGAAGAGTCGAATTCCCGACACAATGAAGGTGAGTTCCTGGAGTTGCCTCTCTTTATCACGCTTGGTCAGTGACATAAAGGTCCCAAGCTCCGTTTGCGGGAACACGCTTTGCAAAGCAGCTGGGTGGAATGTCGTTTAAATTTTAAAATGCATGGAACATATACTTATAGAATAGGATATTTATGTTTATGGGAAAACCAAGTGGGTGGGCAATAGTCAGATCACCTCGCGCCCACCGTCAGTTTACCGGAGATATTGTAGTATGTTGTGTATGATTTACACGTTCCTTCAATTTGGTAGAACCTATTAATCCTCTGGGTTCAGGTGATGTCCATTAAATGCCTTGTCCAAGAATAAAACCGACTAGATAGTGACTAGTTTTGAACCTACAATCCTTCCGCTTAAAAGTGGCGCACTTACCCACCAAGCCAATCGGTCGAATGATCTTTTTTACTTTGCCATATCTATTAAAATTTTAATAACATACATCTAAATTTCAAAATGCCTGGGTCATATGCAAGATATTGGGTTCTGTTTATTCCTTTTTTATCATGATTGCAAATAATATCTCAAGTAAAAATAATTCTAAAACAGAAGCAAAGTGATTATTTGTTTAACTTTAGCCACAAATTAAACCCTTTTACTTTAGATATTTTGATAAATCTGTTGTGTAACTGTGTGCATTTTGTGTATGCTCCCGGCATTGTGAAGTTTTAGATGCAGTTTTTAATAATTTGAACCAATAGTTGATATTTCATTGATAATAAAAACCACACAATGCAGAAGATTTTAATCGATACAGTAGCATTAAGCTTATTTTCAACTAAGGTGCAAAGAGAAAAAACCCCTTACCACAGAAAATGTTAAAAGGTTAAATTTACTTAAATTTACCAATAGAAAAATGTAGGCATATATTCCATGAAACCTTGGTAATATACCGTAATATACATATATCTTCATATAACTGGCAGACATAAACATAAGATAGAGAGAAAAATAAAGTGCTTTGTATATGCTCTAGAAAATCAAATCAATCATTCCTAGCTTTTTTAAATAAGTTGTAACATTTTTACTTGAAAATTAACTTGAAATAAAGCACCTATAATTTTTTAGTAAATATTATTTTAAGAAAACGAGTAAGAAAAGAGAGGTTCTAAGTGCAAAGTAATCAATTTTAGATTCATAATGGAATTAGGACTTTTTGAACTTTGCCCAAACACAGTGGGTTAATGGGTTCTACTCAAATTAAAGTATTAATCATGTATAACACACTATAATAGCTCCATTAACCCGACAGTGGGTGCAAGGTAATCTTATGATGTGTTAAAAAAAAATGGATTCATCTGTTTGTTACACATATCTGTCTAGACTGGTATTCCATGATGGAAACCCATATTTGATGTCTATGAACCAACCTGTTGCTTCTCTAACCACAGCAATGTCAGTTGGCGACCCCAAGCCGGATCTCAACAAATTGTACGACACAATCTTGCGATACAAACTTTCGAGTTCTTCTCTTGTTCTAAGTAATAAAAAAATTTATGCATTAGAACCGGTGAAGTTTTTTTAAAATGACTGTGGGCATGTGTAAACTTTTTTTATGTAGGTTTGGCGGCCACGTTTAAATATATCTTAAGTAAATAATTGCAAACTGTTCAATACAGACATTAATACAGAAACTAAAAAAATTAAAAATATTTTAAAAACCTCGCTCGGCTATCGGTGATTTCCCTGGTGATCAGGGGTGAGACGGGTTTCTAAAACTCTTCGATGCTCGTCAAGGAACTCTTTACGACTCGTGTAGTTCATATCGAAGTAAACTTGCATTTTAATTGTGTCCAAACCTGGAGACCGAATATCAACCAACCTCTCAACACAATGCTGAAAATATAAGTTTTATTGAGTTTTTAAAATAAAAATATTGTCTTAATGAGATTTTTGTTAAATAACTGAGTACTGAAATAACTCAATATTGTCTTAATGAGATTTTATTGGGTTTTTGAGTAAAAATAAGAAATTATATAAGATTTTTCAGTAAAAATATTGTCTAAACGAGATTTTATTCAGTTATTATATAAAAATGTACGGTATAAAAAGGTTAAGTAATAAAGTAGTTTCGTCATTATCTACTAACAACTTTTATTTCGTCCGCTTTACCACACACCACCACCCACTACCACAATTAAAAAATCATCAAATAATTTTTGAAACAAACACCTCAACAACTAAATATCAAAACACAAGAGACCGACAATACACTTCAGCAGAGCAGAAAGCCGACAAGAGAAATTAAAAAGTTTTTAATGAGTAAAATTATATTCAGATTTTATTGTGGAAAATAGTCTTATTGCCTTCATATACATGTTTATTTCAGTGATGGTTACCTGTTTGCATTGTATGTGCACCAGTGAGGATGTAAATTTTAATAAAAGCTTTCAATATGTTTGTTACCTATTACAATCAGCAGGCCTGTAAATGGTGTATAAACAAATAATAGACTTCTATGCACGGCTGGATCTGACAGCTCTTTTTTGTGAGGTCAGTTTGCATGGATGCCTGTAATTAGTAAAAGATGGCATAGAGCGAGCGCTTAAAGTGCTTGTAACCCTAACTCTAACTCTTTCCCTCTAAGCATCCAAGTGCTCCAAGCGATCCTGTAGTAATTAGAGGTAACAAGTTTGCATGGGGAAAATAACACGCTTTCTAAATACATAGATTTATTGAATACATACCGGACATCGGTACATGCTTACACACTTACCTTTATAAGTTTCTGCACATCATCCTTTGTTAACGTTCTGTCAACATTAAATTCATTTTGAGGATCCAAGACCACGGCTTTAACCATAAATGCAACAAGAGTCTCCGATAAGCTGTGTCCTTTGCTCGCGCATTCTTGGACAATCTCCCGAATGATGTTCTTTATTACACTCTCGGCTTGTGCTCGAGACATTTTGAAGATGATCTCACCACCGAACCATTAACGATATTATGTCAGTGAATTTAATATTACAATACTGCTGTAGTGTAGAGATATTAAAATGTGGAATTTTAAACAGTGGTATTAAATATTGATTGATGACATTTAAAAATCAGGCATATTAGAACTTTGTGCTTCACTAATCTGCAGTACAGTGTGGCGGGACAGCACATTATTCTGGGGGACAGTGGGAAGAGGGGCATTTTTCGTCACTAACATAAGCAGGACGGGGTAAAAGGGTATACATGAGCGCATGACAAAGAGTGCAATCATTGCAATCAATATTAATAATTTAGTTTTTTGTCCTGGCATTAAATAACAGCAAATAAAACATATCACAGCACAGGAACGGGAAATAATGGTATTGTAAAGGAACGACGGAGAACTGTCTGCAAAAACAAACACATTTTTTCCTGAGCATTTCAAGTTTCGTCCATTTGTTGATGCGATTTATTTATTCATAACAACAACTTAACACCTCTGCAAAATAACAAACGTCATGGTTTAGTTGGTTGCCGTGACTCCAGATAACGCTGACATAGAAAGCTTATTAAAAATAAAGTTAGCGCCCTCTTTTGTCAAAAAACTGGGGAAACAAAAACTAAAATAAAACCATGTCTTTAAACACGTGGTTAACATCTACAATTGATGGAATATATATAAAAACAATTAAATAATCTTGTGGCAATAACTTTTTGTACAATACTTTAATAACCGGTATTAATACGTGATTGGGCACGAGGCAATCTCACATTAACTTTGTAAGAAGGCGCCCTTACGTAATACCGAGGTAACAATCTAAAGTTTCTCTCTGTGATAACGCTCATGCGTTTTTCCATTTTCGTTCAAGAAATATAACATAACTATCCAATCCTTCACTAACTGCCAGACATCGATCGGTCCAAAGTTCCTTTACCATATTAACTCCTTCACCGAAATTCTTTGACAAACCGCATAATACTCAATAAGTTGCAGAACAGGTGAGCTTGCCTTAACTTGATAAGTTTAAATTTTATAACAAGTTTGCCATTGGCCTTTGTCGTTCATTTGTTAACACGTAATGTTAATGCATATTGCGACTTCACAATTGCCTGTGTGTAAACTGTGCATGTAGCTCATATTTCACCGTAAATGAATCATTAATTTTATATATTTGACTTGAAGCTGAAGGCAAGACATTAATTAGTCTTGTGTCAGAACAGTTAGAATAGAAATAAGTGTGTGGATAGTCAGGTTTAAATTTGAAGAGTAAAATCCGATTTTAAAAGAAATGTGCGCAAACTATACAGCATAGTTTTAACATCTATAATCTATATGCCTATGGCAAGTTTTACCAGTTCGGTTGTAAGACAAAAAGTTGCGGTATTTACATAGATATTAGGCATTACCGACTTAAACAAATATTAACTTTGCATACACGGGGTATGTAACCTGCAATTGTCAACTTTGGTTTAGTATTGTTCGGCAGCATATTCTTAGAAAACAAAGAGTTTGCACGAAACAAACAAAGGCCCTTTTGCAAGCATTATATAATTTGCGGTTTTAATAAGCACTGGTTAGTTAAATCTGAAGTAAATTGTGTTTGAAAACAACTACTGCAAATATGTTGTTTTAATACCGCAGACTCCATAACGGCATATTCATAAGCGGCACGCGTTTTGATACCTAGTCCCCAGCTGGTGAGTCTCGCATTACATATCCGCCTTGTCGGACATATACAGGCCAGGCCGAGGAAAGTGAAATACATTAGAATATTAATATTTGCTACAGTTAAGATTTGCAAACAGTTTATATATAATGCAGTTTTGTTATTATAAAGTTCCGATTTATTAACCAAACTGTGTGCTAACAAACCTCAAGTATCCAACCTCTTCAAAGGTTTGCTCATACTTGTTTAAGAGTTAATAAGTATGAGTGAAACTGCATTCGTAAAGGAGGCTACTGGTACAGAAGTACAACCAAGGGTATATAGACGAAGGTGGTTCATATTACTTCTCTTTTCACTCTATTCCGGAACCAACGCTTTCCAGTGGATTCAATACAGCATTATAAGCAATATTATAACCAGGTTAGAGCGTTATTGGCATGTTATCAACTTGTTGTTATTTGTCATTATCCTTACAAAATCCAAGATGTATAGTTACTGTTTTAGGCAAGAAAATTAGTAGTAGTGAAAAACAACTACTCTAAAATAGGAAATAGGATAATATATTCATGTTTAATCCTGTGAATGGGAAAACGCAAGGGACGTTAACATACGGGCAATCGACAGATTTACCTTGCGCCCATCACCGAGTTACCCGACTGCAGTGTATACTAGGATTCAAACATTCATTTAATTTGGTAGAACACATTAATCCACCGGGTTAAGGCAAAGGCCATTAAGTACCTTGCTCAAAGACTTAATCGATCAGCTAGCGAACAGTTTCGAATCTGCAAACCTTGCGCTGAAATGCGACTCACTAACCCACCAACCTATTCACTTGGACAAACACGAATAATCATAGTTTGATTCCATACTATAGGTTTTATGGAGTCGCGGTCACAACAACAGACTGGTTGTCGCTGGTGTACATGCTGGTTTACATTCCTCTGATCTTCCCTGTTACCTGGCTACTGGACAGAAAGGGTCTAAGGGTGATCGCTATTCTTGGGTCGACTTTGAACGCGGTTGGGGCGCTGGTGAAAATTGCTTCCGCTGAGCCGCACCTTTTTGCCGTCACAATGCTGGGACAAACCATATGTTCTATTGCACAGGTGATACGACGAGGGTTCTCTTATAGAAGCGTTGATTTTATTTTAAAAATGAAAGACAAAGTACATATTTACCGATGTGAATTTCGACGCCTTGATGTTGTCGTCACTAAGACCTTTTTTGTATATATCACTTTGTATCGGTCGAGTTAACCAATCAGCCTCACGACCGAACATTATGTCACCAGGTGTTTATTCTTGGCATGCCCTCCAAGCTTGCAGCCACCTGGTTCGGACCAAACGAAGTATCAACCGCTTGTTCGATTGCAGTGTTCGGTAACCAGGTATATTCCCATTGTATTAGATGTGCATGTTTTATTTTCGATTGGAGGTTTGACACAAGGGGGCATTACCACACGGGCAACCGTCAGATTACTTCGTGAATACGTAGAGTAGCGTTACCACACGAGGATAAACATGAATATTCTCTTCTATTCTACGCTATTCTATTCTATTTTATTCTATTCTATTCTATTGTAGTCTATTGTAGTTTATTCTACTCTATTCAATTTAATCTAGTCTATTCTTTTCTAGTCTATTGTCGTCTATTCTATTCTACTGTATTCATTACCTCGCGATTGCTTAAGATATAGCGTTATTACACTGGCAATCGTCAGATGACCCCGCGAATACGTAAGGCATCGTTACCACATGGGCAATCTTTAAATTAACCGATTGGATTGGACAATTGCCGTGTGTTATCCTTCCTCCCCCTGCTTTCCCCAACCACGGGGATAAACATTAATATTCTATTCTATTCATTACCTTGCGAGTACGTAAGGTAGCGTTATTTCACAGGCAATCGTCAGATTACGTAGCGTCCATCGTTGACTTAATAAGGCTATTGTAATGTGTTGTTTATAATGGAAGCGAACAATAAATTATATTAGAATGCAGAAACCAGGCAGAAAACAGTTTCTGCGTGCGGAAACGTACAAAGATTGATAACACTTAGTTGATACTCTAAATTTAAATCGGAAAAATTATTTACCCGTGGTAGGTAGGGGTTGCGCTTGGATTCTTGCTCCCCCCTGTAATCGTGCCAGACGTGGAGGATAAAGATGTCGTTGCAATTCATCTACGATATTTGTTCATTGGAACTGCTGCTATCACTTCAGCCCTCGCTCTGCTCGTTATACTTTGTAAGTATATTGCTCGACTTGACAATCGATGTGTTCGGCTGATTTGCTTGGTGGATTCCGTCGCCTTTCAGCCGAAGGGTTGTGGATTTGAAACTGGTCACTGGCTATAGTCGCTTGTGTCTTTAGGCATTGGATAAACTTAGTAAAATGATAGTTTTGACCAAATTAAAATAAATTATACGCAACATACTGTAATAGTTAACTCAACGGTGGGCGCGAGGTGATCTGGACACTGCCCATAGGTTAACTCCCCTTTTTAACGTTTTTCTCTTTTAAGGAATAAACACGAATATCCTATGTCAACAGGTTTCCGCGCACGACCGACCGTACCGCCTAGTCAGGCGCAAGCTGTGTTCAGACAGAATAACGACAATCAGACCGAGTCTTATCTTTCATCTGTGAAACAACTCATCTTTTCCCCGCCGTCCCTTCTTCTTATTATTTCTTACGGTTTGTTAGCAGGATGGATATTTTATTTGTATCATGGTGGGGTAGGAGAAATATAAAGGATTTATCGACGGTTACTTTCTGATAACTTGCGCGCATCGTTTATTTACCAGAGCCATTGGGTGGTGTTGTATAGGATTGACGTTATCTTAGTTAGCAGATCCAACTAATCCACTGAGTCCAGGCGACGTCCGTTAAATGCCTTGCGACCAGTTTCCAATCTACAACCCTTCGGTTAAAACTAACCACAAGCTTTTACTCTAGACACTTATTATTCAAATATATATTACCTTTTATTGCAGGAGTGAATACCGGTTCATTTTATGCTATTTCCACTCTTCTAAATCAGGAGATTTTGAATTTTTACCCGGTACTTTCTTGTTCGACGATTATTTTTGTTAAATATTTAAACTCGTTTTTTTGCAGGAAAATATAGTGGAAGCTGGACAGATTGGTTTGACTATGGTACTGTCTGGTATTGTTGGTTCAATCGTTTGTGGGATTTGGTTGGATCGAACTCAAATTTATAAGTAAACTCTTCGTTACGATATTGAGGTCGTAAGGTAGGATAGGACATCATATTTATCCCTGTGAGTGGGAAAACCAAGGCGATAAACACAATCGTTAGATTACCCGGCACCCACCGTTTGATTACCGGAGCTATTGTAGTGTGTTGTGTATGATTGAGGCGCTCCTTTAATTTGCTAGAACCCATCAGTTCAGGCAAAAGCCGTAAAGTGCCTTGCCCAAGGGCACAGCCGACTAGCTAGTGACCAGTTTCGAATCTGCAACCCTTCGACTGAAAGGCGTTGCACTAACCAACCAAGCTAATCAATAGGGCTTGTGTAAAAACTTTTCATTATTTTCATTCTAGGAAAACGACCGTTGTAATTTATATATCAACCCTTGCCTTCATGGTATTGTACACCGCGACCCTGGATCTTGGCTATCTTTGGGTGGTATTTATCGCAAGTGGAGCATTGGGGTAATTACCCATCCCGTATTTTTAAATTATTTCTAAAACGCCCTTTTTATATATGGTCTAATTGCCGCGTTTGCCAGACCGTAAAACCTCTACCTGAACGGCACTTCCACTTGAGCGTCACCTTTTTTTAAGCGTCATCTTTACTTGGACGCCATCTTTAATACGACTCCACTATAAAGAAAAGTTTCAACAATTAAGCGAAACCCTCTAATTTAACACCCCCTAATAGAACTCCACTATAGAGAAAAGGTTAAAAATAAAGCGGCGTGGCGCTCAAATAAAGAATTAACGGCAGATACAGCAAATGATTGATACCTACTATGCAAATTTTATTACGAAATACATTCTCTCGCATGGCATTACAAAAAACATATATAATTCTTTATCTGTGGCACTGTATTTTGGAATAAACATCGGTCTAAATCTAAAACGATCTTGCAAGCATGGGCTCGTCACTAAGACCGATGTTTTTCATATATTTGGATCGATTTATGGATCGGTTGTGTTAACCATTGAACCACACAACCGTTTAATGCAGACCATTTTACCTTGACAGATTTACGAAAAATAAACTTTGTTGACAGATTCACGATGACTGGTTATCTTCCCCTCGGCTTCGAGTTTGCTGCCGAACTAACCTTTCCTGTTTCCGAAGGAACTTCCTCTGGGCTACTCAATGCTTCAGCTCAGGTGAGAACTGTCGGACAGAATAGCTTGGTGGGGTACGGTCGTGTGGCCGAGTGGTTAATGCCACCGATATATATATATATATATATACTGGCTACTATATAAAAACGGACCTACTGAAATACAAAGAATGGTTAAAAAATGCTTGTTGGGTTGGACGATTTAGGTACGAAACTGGTGGTGAGTTGTTTGATTATATCTTTGTGAAAGGCACTTAGCAAACATAGTTGAAACCCAGTGGATTAATTGTTTGGTTTAAATTTAATTTTAATCATGCACAACACACTGCCATTGGTTCTGTAACTCAACAGTGGGCGGAGGTAATCTGGCAATTGCATATATAACGTCCGTTGGGTTTTTCCGATTAAATATTCAAAGCTCCAGCTTTTAATAAAATTTTATTTAGATATTTGGAATTGCTTTCACGTTGAGTATGGGTCAGTTAATACCAGCATCTTCAGTTCTTGGAGCGAACATCTTTCTATGTGCCGCCTTGTTAATTGGCTCCATATTAACTGGTAATTTTTTTTAAATTTGTTCCCTGTTCATAGCTTTTCTTTTTTTTACTTGAAAGTGGTGTATAGTAAACTAGTGGTCCCCACTCCCCGGTTAGCGGACCAGTTGGTACTGGGCCGCACCAGCCGCATATTCTACTATTTTTATTGTTTTATTTTTGTTTTGCATTTTTTTCTTACACTTCATTGTTTTGCAATAAAGTGGAATTTTAATATTGTTACAAGCATACTTGTGACCTTACAAAGTCGCTTGTTAGGAAGGCTTTGTGTCCAATTCACCATGATCAAACCTTGGGCATTTAACTTTTGAACCGATATATTGCATTAATGTCTATAAGGGCAATTTGTTTTAACGGCACTTTTAAGTCACCTAGACGTGCTGCTGTAGGCTAATTCTACAGAACAAATAATCAACATTCCTCTTACTGCTGGCCACAGTAAAATTATCAAATCTTCACTGGTCCGAAGCGATAAAAAGGTTGGGGGCTACTGTAGTACACCACACGGGCAGTAAGAAGCTATAAATATTTAAAGATGGGTTCTAACAAATTCGAGGAACGTGAGAATAAAACACAAAACACCACAATATCTCCTGTAACCCGGACGGTTAGCAAACAGTAATCTGACGATTAAGGCCTCTTGCCTTTTTCTATTCACAGGGGTAAACATGCATATCCTATAAAAGAACAAATACAGTAAGACTCATATTATTCACTTTAAGTTATTTCTGATTAATGTCATTTTTGTTGATTTTTTTTGTTTTAGCTACAATCAAAGAAGATTTGAAAAGACAACAAGCTAACAACGAAAAAAAACCTAGTCATGTGGATTCCGACATCGAAAATAGCTCACATCTACCGCAGTATATGTAAAAACAAATTTATTTAAAACCATCCACATGAAAAAATAAGTCTATGTGATTTAATTTTTATCTAGGAATTTTCAAAATTGTGCCTTACACGTAGGCCTATAAGCATTGTTTACTTTATTTTGACAAATACAAGTTTCTGCCTCGTGTTATTTTTTAGTGATGTAGCCTACAGTTATCTGCCAAGGTGTTAAGTTCATTCGCTATAAACTTATTGAAGTAATGCTAATCGTTTATATTAATGTAGTTAGGGTATGGTGTTTCGTTTTAAATTCCAGTTATCTATCCTTAATACCGTTTATACGTTGTAGTATCAGTTTTAAAAACTACGGTTCTCTATATGTTAATATCGTTGCCAGTTTAGATGTTATACACCTGTGCCTAAAATATTTCACAAAACGAGTTGGTTTTGGCACATTTATTGCAGTAAGCGAAAACAGCAGCATTAAAAAGTAATGTATGCTTACAAATTTAAACTATGTTATTATAAATATCGTTTTCACCATAAGTACCCAACTACAAGCTTTCATTAAATGCTTTTTGAACCTACATATGCCCGGTCAGGTGGTAGATTTTTTTATTGTGTAACACCCTAAACCCAGTTCACCGCAACCGGTGTGTCGCGACACACTGCTGTGCTGGAAGACAATGCAAGGTGTGCCGCGGGAAAATAATAATATTTTTGTTTTTTACCAAATAAAAGGATTTTAGTTTTTTTTGCAAATTTTAATATTACGGCTATTAGACACTTCGCTAATATAAAATCAAAAAGTATCTTGTCAGAATACCTCACATTGTATCATTTTGATTGCAATTTGCCGTCAAATTTAGTACGTTTCTAGTATGCCTGAAAAAAAGGTTGCGGGGCACTTCCTTAACCTTCAAGCATTGCTTTGCATATAGCTGGACGTAGGTGAACGAGACATTTCTATACCAGGTGTAATAGGTTGGTTGACGAACTTTTCAACGCATTTCCAAACTTGTTTCGTACGAAGGAGTTTAGTTACCGCTTCTATGTCGGTACTGTGTACTCTGTCTTTTTCGTACGGCCTGAAAATAAAGTTATTGTTTGGTAGTACAGTTTGTTTTATAAAAAAAACGTTAGATAATCATGTTTACCCCCGCGAATGCCGTGGATTAATGGGTTGTACTAAATCGAAAGAACGTCTCAATCATATACAACACACTACAATAGCTCTAGTAACCCAACGGTATAGGTGAGAGGTATTCTGACGATTATCGATGTGTTAACACCTCTTGCGTGTTCCCATACACGAAGATAAACATAAGATTCCTGTTCCATGGATCGCAGTAGGCCTACAGTGTTATGTCCGAATGGTCCATGTTACGATTTTAACACAAAAAAAACAGTATTAGCACTTATTAGCTAGCCAATAAAGGGTTTACTAGGACCGTTTTGCATAGGAGTTCGGTATATATATATTGGTCGTGGTAATTTTGGCCGGGGAAAATTGTAACCTTTGCCGGGGAAAACTAAAATGAAGAAAACGGTATACACTAAAATAAATATTAGGACATTAGAGTAAGTTTTAAACATGGGGTTGGCGTTAAGGTTAATTCTGGGGTTAAGTTAGTGTTTTGGGCAGGGTTAGAATTAGTTTCCTTAGTTTAAAAAAAACAGTTTCCCGCTTTCCCTTCTTTTAGTGTTGCCCATTCGGCCACCACGAGGTGAAGACTTACGGGACCACGGTGCGGACAAGGGAATGGACGGCTTCCAAAGACTCAGTACTTTTCAATGGACGGTGGAACTCAATAGCTTGGCATGCACACAGCAGTTCGATTGCAACCACGTACTCGACATGACTAACAACCTTCAATGCCTGCGATGTGAGCAATTTAATTCTTTCTTTTCAACATTACATAATGATTTTTATCAAGTTAAAGGAACGTGTGAATCATACACAACACATACCATAGCTCCGGTCAGCCGATGATGGGCGCGAGGTGTTCTGACGATTGCCCGTGTAGTAACACTCCCTTACGCATTTGCGAGGTAATCTGATTCTCCTTATGTTAACGCCCAATATTTCGCATATATACCCATTTACAAGGTTAAACATGAATATCACATTTTATATATTTCTATATGTAGAAGTTTAAACGTGGCTTAGTCTGATGATTATAATTTAACGTTACAGTATATTTATGTTTAATCCCCGTGAATGGAAAAAGCAATGGGCGTTATCACACGAGCAATCATCAGATTATCTTGCAACCACCGTTGGGTTATAAAATGTATGATTAAGATCGTTATTCACCTTTATTAGAACCACTGGGATCAGCCAATGTTCGCTAAATACTTGCCCAGGGACGCAACAAACCATCTATAGCAGGGGTTCTTAACCAGGGGTAAATTTACCCCTTGGAGGTAAATTTTACCGATTGAAGGAGAAAATTTCGTGGAAAACAAGCACAAATGTCTCACTGATTGACTGTTGAAATGTGTGTCAGTAAGTATTAAAAGAATTTTTTTTACATTCTTGTGTGTTTACTGTAGTTTTTCATAACCAAAAAAAACTATTTTGATATGTGCCCTGGTAAAAAAAACGAAAAGATTTGCTTTACTTTTCTTTACAAAGGGTAACCAAGAAGATGGGGGTAAATTATACTTTTTTTTCGGAAAGCGGTAAACGAGACAAAAAGGTTAAAAGAACCCCTAATCTATAGCGACCAGCGACGATGCTACAACCTTTCTGCTGAAAGGCGACGCACCCACCAATCTATTCCAAACGTAACTTTCTAGCAACATGTTTACCCTGACGACTATTATTTAAGTTTTTAATTTTATTCAATTTGTTGTAAATTAAATTATCTGTCTCAATTTGTTTCGCTTAATCCTTAATGTAAGGTTTAACGGCCACGTCACCTTTTTTCTCCGTTCTACCGCGTGTATATACTGTAGTGTTTTAACTACTGTTGCCGTTTAATCTGCCCTCCTTTTTTAAATAACTGTGCTATTCTTTTTTAATGTAAAGGAGAACAAATAAACTTAAGAAAAACTAAATTAATTTACGTCACCTTTCTAGCAGCCCATCCCCCCATAGACACATGGTCCTCCTGGCCGGCGCTTGTAGACAGGGAATCCACAGATGAAGGATGGCACAAGCATTTGTTTTCGGAAACCAGAGACGCAGCTGTACAGTGTGGAATCATAAACCCAGAGTTAAACCCGCCGTCCTTTACAAGAAACGCAGGCAAATTGCTATAAGCTGTGAAAACAAAGCATTTTCATAATCTTACATATAGATTCTTTAAAATAAGACATCTAACTGTCTTATACATATGTATATCAACAACATAAATTAGTTATTCCACACGAGATTTAAGTGTTTAATGTTATGCACATAAAGTACTTTCTTAAATGAATAAAGTATATTTGTCCGGCAGGTTAGTCTGGTGGTTTAGTGCTGCGTGGCCTTAGTGCTGCGTGGCCTAGCTAGTTTGTTGTGTCTTTGGGCACTTAACAGACATTGCTTGAATCCAGCAGATTAATGGGTTCTACGAGATTAAAGGAACGTGTGAATCATACATAACACACTGCAATAGTTCCAGTAACCCGACGGTGGGCGCGAGGTGATCTAACGATTGCCCGTTTGTTAACCCTCTTGGTTTTACCATTCACGGGAATAAACATGAATATCCCATCTTCCTATTCTATTAACTGTTTTTGCACCTTATAAGCTGTAGAAACAAGATATTTTACCAATATAACACACATGCTTAGTTGATAAAACCTGTAATTCGTACCTGGGTTACAAAGTCTTTCGATTCGCCTCTCACTCATGCCCGCTATCTCGTGCACTCCAATCGCCAGATAATCCAATGCCTTCGCGGGGTATTCCCCATGGAAATTCCCCCCTGATATTGTTTCCCCTCGGTCTATCAAAACCATCTGAAATCCATATTTGGTTAAGAAAATTAAAGTTTGAACCTAGTGGTTAACTAGGTAATGTGATTATAATGCTTTATCCCCGTGAATGGGGAAAATCGCAACGGGCGTTCTCACATGGATAATCGTTAGATAACCTCGCGCCCACCTTTGGGTTACTGAAGCTCTTGCAGTATGTTGTGTATGATTAAGACGTTTATTTAGTTGTAGTACAGCCCATTAATCAACGGGTTTCTGGCGATGTGCCTAATTACCTTTTCTAAGGACACATCCAACTAGCTAGCGACCAGTATTGAATCTGCAACCTTTCGACTCAAATATGATTGGTTATACTAAGTTGGGCCTCCATAGTTGCTTTACTGGTTCATAATCCAGTCATTCACTTACCGGGTTATCTGTAGCGCTGTTCAGCTCAACGTTTAGAATGTTCGTAACAAAGTCGATTGTGTCGTGTGCAATCCCATGGACTTGTGCGCAACATCTTAATGTGTAAGCGTCCTGTACCCGTGGACAGTTCTTGTGATTCTCTGGGCATATTAGAAAGATTTAATGTTCTGAAATGTTTTGACTTAAACAATATTTAGCCCACTTTTGACGGATGTGATATTCATGTCTATCCCTTGAAATGGAAAAATGAGTATGATTCAGACGTTCCTTTAATTTGGTAGAACCCATTATTCCACTGGGTTCTGGAAATGTCCGTTAAGTGCTTTTCCCACAACCAACTAACCAACGACCAGTTTCGAACTCGCAACCCTTTGGGTAAAAGGCCGTAATGGTCTTATTATTTTTTAAGCAATAGCCTTAGCTAGTCAGCTGTGTCCTTAGCCAGTTAGTGAACATCGCATGAACCCAGTAGATTGATGGGTTGTACTAAAAGTGAAGAAAATCTCTCGTTTATATACAACACACGACAATACTTTCTTCAACCGATGGTAGGCGCAGAGTAATTTGGCGATTACTGGTCTAAGAACCCCTATTGCACTTTCCCAATCACGAGGATAAAATATAAAACTATAAAAAAATGTAAAAAAACGCACCTGTAATCTCGGACGGAGTGCCTCCGTATTGCAACAACCTCCTTATACGTTGTGCTACAGCTTGTTGGCCTTTGTGTGGTCGGGCTCCATGGATCGCAGCGTCAAATGCTCGACTTGTGCCTTGCAAAGCTTCCAGCGTTAAAGCTGCCACAACGTCCGCCTGTAGCGCAATGTATCGGGCTCGTTCTACAGCCTCGGAGCCAATCGCAGCGATGAATTGTGTTCCGTTGATGAGTGCTAGTCCTGAAAACCATTTCTATAAATCGTACGACCTCACTTACAAACGGTCGTGTGGCAGAATGGAAAACGCATCCTATTCGTACACAGAATCAAATGCATAATTACGACTTTGCCTGTTGCTTGTTAAACGACCTCGCTCGTTGAAAAATATCATCGTGTGGTCGAATGAAAAACATATACAGAAGCAAGGAGACATTTAAGTAAAAATAGCCTGCGTCGGTGTATGATCTTGATTCAAACAAAGCACATTCACCAATTGGTAGGCGTGTATACAGAAAAATATACCAAAAAACTTTGATACGAGGCCATTGTGGCTCGAAACTCAGTCCGGTAAATATTTGTTGAATATCTTTTCAGGAGAAGGTTGACTTATTCCAGCGGTCGGTAACCTTTTGCAATTTATGCACAACACTGTGTAAGATAAAGAAGCGAGTTTTCTTCTGATTTTTTCACTTATTCATGAGTTTTAAACTGATTAGGCGCTCGCTACAGTAACAAAAAAATTAATAAGAGTCGCATCAGAAGAATGAAAGAGCCGCATGGGGTCCCGGAGTTGGCAACTCATGACTTATTTCATTAATACATGCAGAATTATGTGCAAACAAATCGAAACGTAGTCCGGTAAATAGAAGACTGATCTTATTAATAAGGTTTACTAATACAATAAACAAACCTTCTTTCGCTTTAAGCTTAAGAGGTCGGATGCTGTTTGCTTCCAAAATGATCCTTGCATCCGCCCATCCACTCCTCGGAGACCACATCTGTCCCTTCCCCATCATTCCAAGCGCCATGTGAGCAAGAGGAGCAAGATCTCCACTTGCTCCAACCGTCCCTTGCTCCGGGATCCAAGGCAAACAAGATGCTTTTGAAAATCAATGAAATCGTTAATTAAATGCCGATTTTGTTAAGTCTGGATTAAGGTACAGCACTTAACTTTTCGGTGAAATCGTTAATTAAATGTCAGCTTTGTTTAACCTCGATTAAGTTGCTGTACTTATTTTTTTATTAAAATAATTGAGATCGTTATTAAATACTTATATTATTAAGTCTGAAATAAGATGAAACACTTAAAAAATAAGAGATACTGCTTATTAAAACTATAGAACCCGATTCTAACCCTGCCCTAAACACTAATCCCAATCCCAGAAGTTTTAACACTAGTCGCTAGCTAGTCGGTTGTGTGCTTGGAAAAAGCACTTAACGGATCTTGTCTGAACCTAGTGGAATGTAGAGTTCTACCAAATTTACGAAACGTCTTAATCATACACAACACACTGCAATAGATTGGGTAACCCGACGGTGGACGTGAGGTTATCTGATGATTGCCCGCGTGTTAACCCCTTTGTTTTCCCATTCACGGGAATAAACAATAATATCCTATCCTAAATCTTTACCCAGCCATTATACCAAGTTATTTGGTATGCAGTTTACCTACTTTCCTCCTTTACCCGTTTAGTTTGATTAATCAATGCCATTAACCAATGAAATGTAACAAACCGTTAAATGCGTCGACAAGGGTTGTCAAACTTTCCAATGAGATTCCACTGAAGCCTTTACAAAGCACGTTGATCCTCAGCGCTAACAACATTCGTGTCTTCTCTGGAGAAAGAGGTGGCCCCACTCCAGCGCAATGCGATTCAATTAAGTTCGTTTGCAACATTTCCAAGTTATCATGGGAAATCACCACATTTGCAAAATTGCCGAAACCAGTGGATACACCATAGACCACTACATGTAGATGAATTGTGTTAATTTTGGCTCGGGTTTGAATGGATTATATTACCTTTATTCTCGACTATTATGTCGTCGAGTAGTTTCCTTGCTTTTTTGACTTTCACCTCGGCGTACGAAGCAATCTGACGATTTAAAGATTAGCTAGGTGGTTTAGTGCGTCGTTTTTCATCCAAATGGTTTATACGTCGGAAATGGGTGCTAGCTAGTAGATGTGTCCTTGTGCAAGGTATTAAACGGACATCGTTTGAACCTAGTTGTAAGATTTATCGTCGCAATTATTGTTTATATTATATCGATGTCACTAGGGAATAAGATCGGTATTGTATTCCCTTTTTCCCACAATTTCACCGAACTATAAAACGCTTGTTTTTTACCGCATGAGCATTATCGTGAGGTAATCGGTCTTTTGGTAGTATGTTTTGGAATTAACGGTTAGAAAGAAGATGTGTGTGGTGTTAGGAGTGTTAGGAGCCAGCACCTTGTCGGGAAGTTACACTAGTAGAATAATGGGTTCTATACTAAATAAAATAAACGTCTTTAATTTCATACATAACACTCTACAATACCTCCGGTAACCCGACGGTGTGCGCGAGGTGACGATTGTCCATGTGATAACGCCTTTGCGTTCCAAATCACACGGATAAACATAAATGTCTCATCCACCAAACTTGCACCTACCTCAATATTGTAGTTTCCTGATGACATCATTAGCAAAGTTTCAGTGTTGAGTGAATTCCCATCCAAGATCACAGATGTCTGCACAGTAATACAATTTGTTTAACCGAACCAAGTTTCAAACCCAGTATGCGCTCGTCACCACGACCGTTTTTGTATAAGAGTTGGTATATGTATCGGTCGCGTTAACCATTTTGGCCACACGACCGTACAGTAATAACATTTATTAGGTCCGGCCGATCAGCCTGTGGGTTAGTGCGACACCTTCCAGTCGAAAGGTTGCAGATTCGAAACTTGTCACTAGCTAGTCGGTTGTGTCCCTGAGCAACGATTATAAAGAACATTGCCTAAACTCAGTAGAATAATGGGAACTACCAAATTGAGAAACGTGTGAATCATTCGCAACACATAGCAAAAGCTCTGGTAACCCGACGGTGGGCGCGAGGTTATCTATCAATTGCCCGAGTGTTAACCACCTGGTTTTCCATTTACGGTGATAAACATAAATATCCTATGCGTATTTTTATTTACTAAGTATTCACAATATGTTTACTTTATTTGTTTACCTTAATTGCCGAGCTGCTCTGTTCCAATCTTCACAATACCAATGTTAAAGAAAATTATAGAAAATTAATGAAATCTGAAAAAATACGTTAAGTCAGAATCTTTTTACCGACGTCATGCAGTTTCGAACCCATGATAGGATCGTTACTAAGACCGTTTTTAGAATTCTATTGTAGTATAATGTCAAAGCTTACGTTAACCATGGGCGTATATTCAGCGACAGAGTGTTAAAATTAAGCATGTGTGCATAACAAGATGGCATACTTTATGTTTATGTAAACACGTTTAATTAAGCTGTCTTGTTTTAATTTTGTAAGGTTTAATAATTGCTCGGGTAATTAATTTTGCCCAACTAGCCATTGACTGGTTTCGATTCTTCAATCTTTCGGCTGTCTAAGAAAGGCTGGAAACGTGGTTTTTAAAAGGATACGACAAGGACGACACAGTTAATTGAGGCAAATCACCAGAGTTGTCTTTGGGAGATCTTGGCAGGGTGGTGTCTTTTTCGTATTCTGTAAAATAAAAATTATTATTTTTTAATTAATTCTTGCCATTTTCTCAATTACTCAAATAGTGAGCAAAAAATAAACCAACCAACAAGATAAATAAATAAATAGGGAAAAGGAAAGTCGTGAATTAGGTGTATATAAATATACTGTACAGTATATATGGGCGCAGTCATGTATTTTTTGCACTGATCCTTATGCTATGCAGCCTTGCAAAATAAAGAATGGTATTCAAGGACTCTTTACCATACGATTAAATAAACAAATACAAAAATGTTCTTACAACATTGTTCCCATTGGTGGCAGACTATGCCTAACCCCACGTCAGGAACATTATGCCCATAAATAGATGTCGCTTGTATGGCCGATCTGTTATCGCGCCCGATTTATGTATTTAAAAATCGGACTTAATAACGAGACCATCATGGGATCGAAACTTATTTCGTTAAAACAAAACAAAACAATATTCTACTTAAAAATCTATTAGCCTATTTGATTAAAAAAACAGTCTTAGTTAAGAGCTTTTGAATTTTGGCTCAGTAAAAGACGTATACTGCCGTTTGGTCGAATGGTTAACGCGACCGTTACATCATACTTGTGTCGGTTTTATCTAAAAAGTATTAGGTTCGAGCCTATTAAGGGTTTAAACCTCGCCCGGTAAAATAAGAAAAAAAACTTACTTAACGTAAGAAAATCGTGATCACTTAAAACATCAGCAATAGTGTCTCTTCGACTGAAGATAAACGATTCGTCCGAAGAAGCAAGAACGGCTTTCTGTGTGAAAGAAACACAATTAATAAGCATTTGGGATAGGTAATTTATGTTTATCCTCGCGAATGGGAAAACGCAAGTGGCGTTGACACACGGGCAATCGTCAGATTTCCTCGCGCCCACTGTCGGGTTACCGGAGTGATTTCTGTGTTGTGTGTGATTCCTTTAATTTGGTGGAACCCATTAATCTAGGGTTCAGGCAATGTTCTCTAAGTGCCTTGTCTAAGGTCAACCAACTAACAAGCGACCAGTTTCGAAAAGAAACTCTTGGGCTGACTAATCAACCAAGCTAATCGTCAGTCGAAAAAGTAGGTTCTACAAAGTTGGCTCTACAAAAAACATCGACGACTATTCAGGTCCGTGTAAATACAAATATAATCGGTATGCATTTTACCACTCCGATATAACATATTCTCTGTGGGAAATTTTGTGACATATGTAGCAAAACTAATAATATTTTTGCAATAACAGGAAAACAACACTGTGTGAGATAAAGAGGCGAGTGTTCTTCTGTTTGTCTTACGGGTATTTACTTATTAAGCACGCGCTACAGTAGCAATAAAAATAATAAAAGCCGCATTAAAAGGATGAAAGATACGCCGGTTACCGACCCGCATAAGATAAGACTATTTGTTAACGGCCGGGTATGAAAGACTGTTCAGCATGAAGGTTAAATTGCTTGTGCATGACGAAACAATATTATGTTTTTCTTGGCTTTTCCAGGATTTGATGAATGCGATTACAGTGTTCAACAACCACTTTTTATCGATGCTTAATATCTCAAGGTTAGACCTGTTTACCCCATCATAATCGCAGTGAATTAAAACGAAACATTTGTGTTTATTTGTTTAACATATTAGTAACGTTTAAACCGTCAACGTGTTTATAGTTTATGGTTTGACACGTATTGGCTCATACAGTGTGAGGTACACCTTTCACCGGCACGGTCGCTGTTTTTTATATGTGGTACTGTGTTGTTTTTCTGCAGGTGTACGCGATCTTGCGCTTCAGTTCAACGCATTATTTGTTTTTAACTGAAGTGACCAAATAACAAGACCTTAATCGAAAATTACATCTTTAGATGACGGCTATATGGAAGGTTGTGTATATGAGAGATATCTGTTTGCAACTAAAATAATCCAATATAAAGATTTTATTCGAAAGTTCTGTCTTAGAATTACAACTATAGAAAGTTTTGTTTATGTGGTAGTACGTTGTTTTGTAGCACCACATCTGTGTTTTCCTGCGTTTCGGTTGTGTTGGACGTAAAACTGAACATATACGGTGATCGGTTTGATCGCTTTTATTGTGTTTACACATTCTGACAGTTACAAAAGTTATTGGAAAAAAGATCGTAGGTCCTGACTTATCCTGTCCTCAACGTAACCAGTTTTGCTGAACAAAATCTTTTGTTCGTGTTTAGAAATTAAGTGTTGTATTTTTTCTCATTAGAAATAAATAAAAGATTTTATCCATAACTCAAAAGAGACACAAACTGTGACACAAATTCGACATCATATTAAGTAACATGTCCTATTACGTCGTCTTATATGACCGTGTTAACTTAAGTTATTAATTACATAAATAATAATCGGAAGTCGTGTTAACGAAATACACAACAAACAGACGCAATCGGTCCTGTTGTATATACAGTGAGTTTGTAGTGGATTTCTACGAATTATAAAGACAAAATTGAATTCTTTTCCAAGAGGGAAAACAAAATATATACACTGCTTAGCTTTGAACATACAATGTGATTGCAGCTAATTAATTGATTATGCATGTGTTCTGTATCCAATACATACAATCTTAACACATACCCCGTTTCATATACGGTCCGATAAAATTCAAGTCGCTAAAATTCAAATTAGAATATATTTGCGTCCTACTGATTAGGTTGGTGGGTTAATGCGTCGACTTCGAATTGAAGGGTTTCGGGTTTGAAGCTAGTCGGTTGTGTCTTTGGGCAAGGCAACTAACGAACATCGCCTGAACCCAGCGAATAATGGGTTCTACTAAATTGAAAATACCTCTCAATCATGTACAATGCATTGTAATAGCTTCGAACTCGACGATGGGCGTGAGGTGATCTGGCGACTACCCGTGTGGTAACGACCATTAGAATTTTTCCAATCACGGGGATAAACATGAATATCCGATTCTTACCTCGATGTTTACAACCATAGATGCTTCGGAACTTCTAACTCGTATTTGTTCCATCAGCCATTCAATATCTTTACTTCCATCATTGCAAGGTATCACTAACCATTTATCATCTACCTTGACATACACTTTCATACTGCCTAGCATTTACTACTGCGATCACTATAATAGTCAATGATGAGGTTGTAACTAGTCACACCGTTCAAGCAATTGCCATGTATTATAATGTAAACAATAGAAACGTTATAAGCCATGGACAACATATGTAGCATTACATCAGACAGTTAGTATACAAACATAAACAGTTCATCTATAGATCAATATAACAGACTGTTTTCATTTTTCCAGTACGAAGCTTGGTGTTTTCAAAGATAAAACAGGATTTAATTTTAAAACTCCTATACAAGATAAGTTTAATTCAGTCAAGAACAGAAACAAATCGGCTTTTAAACTGGCGTTTTACCTGAGTCTTTAAATTTCATGTCTTAAAGTTGTTTCAAAACCCCTCGTACTGCACTACTTTTCACACTTCATGCTCTACTTACCAACCTTGAAGTAATGTGCCTTTAGGCCGATACCTAAGTACCTTATAGTGTTTTTCACAACATTCATTTTTTGATACAGATAGACCTGAGGCAATTTGTCGGTTATCCAAGCTCGCTGTGTTTATGAGAGACATTGTTGATGATTCAAGGAGATACTGTGATTGGTCTATTGCAGGTGGCGTTTCCACCGTGCACGAACCGCCTACTTTTCTCATCTGCAGCAGCATAACGGACCAATCCGACAACTAAGCTCAGCGGGTTAGTGCGTCGGCTTTAAGCCAAAAGGTTGCAGATTCGAAACAGTCGCTAGTTAGTATGTTGCTTTCTTAAATGGGGCATTTAACGAACTTTGCCTGAACCCAGTGAAATGATGAGTCCTATCAAATTGAAAAAAACTGTGAAACATACACAACATGCTTAAAACTCGGTAACCCCACGGCAGGCGCAAAGTAATTTAATGATGGCCCCTGTGTTAACATCCATTGTGTTTTACTATTTACGAAAAAAAACATGATGTTGTTTTATGACTGTTTGCATCTAAAATCACCAGATAACAAAAGTTTCCTCAAATTAAGTCTTCAGGTGACAACTATAGTAGCCTACATGAGGTGATCGATAACACTGTCTCGTTATTAAGATATTAAAACACTTCGTGATAGAGCTAATAAATGGCGCAGCGCAAATCAAAACATTTACACCAATGCAAACAGCTGTGCCGCTGAAAGCGATTAGCACGATTATACGTCAGAAAGCAGCAACAGAATAATTGTCTCGTCACAAATAGGAAATTCGCTATTCGGGATTATTATCTTGATATCACGCATCTACCGCGGTTGGTTCTGGTTTAGGGGATTCCCTCCAAGTCTTGAATGAAATATAAGCACCAGCGCCGTACAAGAACAAACAGAAGAATCCAAAAATCTGTAAAAGTAGTTGCGCTTAAGCTCGGGTTGCATTATTTGTGATTTCTGAATGACCAATTTAGAACTGCATGTTAAGTGCATTCTCCAGGTGCAAAACCAACTAACTAGAGACCAGTTTTAAACCTACAATAATTCGGCTGGAAGGCAACGCAATAACCCACTAGCTAATCGTATGAATAAACCAAAAACTAAATTTCACTCGACGAAACTAAATTTCATACGAATATTTAATAAAATAACTTACCGCCGCAGCGGTCAGAGCCCCGTTGCTGGAAAATGCTGCAGCTATGATAGAACCAATCAGAAAGAATACAGAAGCAACAACGTAATGTATGAATTCCTGTAAATGTGGAATTCTATTACTTTCAACATAATTGTAATACGGAGGGATTTAAAAAACTGCGCGATTTTCTTTAATACCATGATGGTATATAACAGTTGTGGGCAACCTTTTGAATGTAGTATGCCAGTTTATGAATATTCTTACAATAAAAGCAACTTTGCGTTTCAACCATTGTTATGTACGGTTGCATAGTCAACTACGTAATTTAAATATTAGTAAAAGACCCGGTGAAAAATATTAATTTTATTGAATATATCATAGACAGTTTGAGTTTGTACATGCTTATGGTACCGATTTTGCGTGCGCGTCAAATCACGCCGCGTGTCATGAGAAACCTCTCCAGCCAGGGATTGCCGACCCTGCTATATAATAATAAGAAAACTTGGTGTCCGAAAAATAGTTTTATTTACTTCTTCCATAAGTTGTATTGGGTATAATTTAGGTATATGTCTACTTACTTCGCCTAAATAAATCTTTGTATTTATTGTCATTTACACCAAACTTGTTACTTCACAATAGCTTATTAAAACCGATAGTAAAAAAAACGAAAATGCCGACACAAATGGTATGGTGACGTATATGTTAATTGTTTGGTAAATGCTATATCGCGTCACAATCAACGTGGATAAGAAAGTTACAGTATTTTTAGCCCTAGGGTTTTATGTCAAACGTTTTGTGTTGTTAGCTAATCCAATATCAGTAAATCGTTAAAATATAGTATATTCTATTTATCTAATCCAAATATTGCTTATTTTAATATTGGCGTTGTGACACGGGCAATCGTCGAATAACCTCTGGCCACATGTCAGGTTATGGGAGCTAATGTAGTGTGTTGTGTATGATTTAAACTTTCCTTAAATATAAGTGAACCCATCAATCCACTGGGTTTTGACAACACTCGATAAATACATGCCTAAAGAATTCGTCGACTTGTTTGCCGCTGGTTTTGATTTCGTCTGTATAGTTACCGGCTTCAGGCAATGTCCGTTAATTGCCTTGCCAAAGGATACAATTGACTTGCTAGCGACCAGTTTTGAACCTATAACCTTTTTTAAACAGCTTACTTTATCTGGAATTTGTCCAACCGATTTGTCTGGTGGATTGGTTAGGCGCCTTTCAAATAAACGGTTGCATGTTCGAAACTGGTCGGTAGCTAGTCGGTGATCTGACGATTGCCCGCGTGTCAACCTCCTTTGTTTTGCCATTTAACATAAAGATCATAACACAAACCCCTATTAGCCTATACTTACCGTTAAAGGCCAGTCAATGCATTTCATTCTATGGTGAACGTTGAGTAGTACAAGGAGATACAGAACAATCACCGACCACATGTGCCATTGGCAAACCCACTCGAAGAAGCGGTAGCCGCTGACTGATCTTTGTGTCCACCAGGGGGCGCACGCGGCGCACAAATAAGCGATGAGACTGAAAACCTGTGAGATTGCATGGTCGTGTGATCAAATGTTTAACACGACCGATACATACAAAATTAAATATAAAAAACGGAAATATAAAAAATTGTGACGAGACCAACACAGTTTCGAAACCTAGCCCGGCTTATCACGGGTAAAAATAGAGTTGTGTAGCCGAATGGTTAACGCGGCCTATACTTACCAATTCTATGCAAAATATCTTGGTAATAAACCCGTCGTAAGTTCAAAACTTAAGCCCAAAAAACGACCCAAAAAACTTGTTGTATAAATATCAGAGAGGTTAGATATATCAGCTGTCTTTTTCTGTTGTTATTTTTTACATTATTTTACACGTAAGCCCCTTGGGATGCAGGGTTTATCTTGTTTTATGGGAAACGTGTTTTTCTTGGTTAAAAATTCGTTTTCAAAAAGACAAAACCGCTTTTTGGTGTTATTTACTAAATAAAATGACTAAGAGCCGCAAAACTAATAAATATTTTTGCAATAAAAGGAAAACAATTCTGTGTGAGATAAAAAGGCGAGTATTATACTGTTTGTTTCACTTATGTATGGTTATTAAACTTATAAGCGCTCGCTGCAGTAGAAATACCATTTATAAGAGTCGCATCAGAAGGATGACAAGGCCGCAGGTTGTCGAACCCTGTCCTAAACTTATAAGAATTTATTTTCTATTGCATTATTAGCATTATGCATGGACAATCGCAGCATGATTAAAGCATTACCAGTCATGTGGTATTAGTTTAAACCCAACCAAAATTGAACCCAGAAGGTTGTGTGGCAAAATGGTAAGCAAAACTTGTATATACAGAACTTTCTATAGAAAACTATTTTACGGCGAAATACAACACACTGACACTTAAACAAGACCGTCCAATCTAGTAAACTAAATCACAAAGGTATTTCTCTCTCCAAAATACCTTCCTGCTAAGCCCAGTTTTATATGTTAATTGAACCATGCAGTTCGTAAAGTTCAAGTTCTCAATATCTAATATATCAAATCGCAATAAATTTACTACAATTTCACAAGCATAGTGATTTAAATGCACACTTAATGCTATATGATGCATACATTTTTAATTTAACACAAAAGGCAGCAACGAACATATTTTAGTTAGACTTTCTGAAGGTGTATAATTGTGTTTAAGTGTTGAATGTAATTAAGCTGTGATGCGCAAAACCTAATTAATTTGGTACTTAGGTGATGAACTCTAACCTATACAACACTTGATAGCGTCGTTTGGGTTTCTTTAAAACAACCAACAGAGATTTTAAGTCCAAACTTTTTAAGTGCACTCGTGTTTTTAAGATACAGACCGGCGCCAGTGAACCGTGACTTAAATATTGTACGATGCAACAAATTACTGCGAAAGCTACACAAATCGTTTAATTTCACACGATAGCGTTAAAGTAAAGCAAAACAAATAGGTTTATCCTTACAAATCCAATTGCATTACATTCGTGTTTATCGAATATTACAAGAATGTGATAAAGGAGTGGAAATGTAAGTATTGAGATGACTAGATTAACTTTTATTTGAAGCAACGGTTAAAATTGCAGAAAACGAGATAGATAAACAAAGGATTTAAGCAACTTTTATATTTTAACCAATATAACCATTTAAATTAAGTAGAACTACGACTAATATTGCATTCATTATAATCAAATACAAACGTATAAAATAAAACGGGTTTAGTCATACCGCTTGCACTATCTTCAGAATCGCTGGTATAGTTTTCGGATATGCTTTATTTAACGTAAAAGCAGGCGGTGTTCTGTCTTCTGCTGTAGACACTCTTACAGTTGCCATTCTAATATTTTACATCAGAGCTACTCAGATTCGAATAAACCGGCCTCCCTTGCGAATGAAACCCAACCCTATCCTTTTTCTTTGATTCTATGACGTAACAGAGCACATTCTCTCCGCAGCTGTGCTATTCAGCAGCCTTATATTGCGTAAGTAGAACGCCCCAATGAAACGGCCATTATAAACATTAACAACCATCTTCTAATTAGTGGATGTTACAGATAGACAGTTAAAATTACGTTCTATATGCTATTACAGTCATTTAGATGGAGGGGCTATCGTGCTATTGCTATTAAAACAACAATGCCCAGCGGGTAGGATGGCCTGTGCTGTAACATACGAATATGGCATATCAGAAAATAACTTGGTTTATATCGTTTTTACTACTTTTTAAAAACAGTATTTGAAAGAACACACATTTAAAACGAAACAAGCGGGAATAACGGCAACACCACACTCGCCATAACACGTAATAAAAAATCTAAATTAAAAACAATTTAAGAAAACGGACCCGGCCGTAATAAAAACAACATCAATGGCACAGTAGGTTATAGGGCAAGCTAGCTTGATGCTAAAGCACGACTATATAACATATATTATTGCTGAACATTATTGCGCAGACGCAATATCCTTTTCAAATGAATGACCTAATTTAAAACATATCGTTCTGCTGTGGCAGTAAAAATAGAGCAACAAACACAAAATTAACACGTCCTTGTTACATTAGTTCTTATTTGATCCCGAATCCAATTACGCATCAATGCAATATGACACAAAAATGTAATTATGAGACCATTAATTTTTAGTTTTGGTTTAGTTTATTTCTTAGTTTATTTATTTTTGACCAAGTCAATTAATGGAAAATGAAGCAAAAACACGGAACAGGAACAGAAGAAAAAAACGGAAAAACGAAAAGTCGTTAAAAACTTCATTTGAAAAAATGGATATAACTAAATTAGCATGGCGGACGCGGCTGCCAAAACTAGGCGAAAACAATACGGGTGAAACAAAACCCGATTTGGCCAAAAGTGTCTGCAAGTTGGTAATCTACCTGTTTATTTGTAAACAAAACATCAAATAAAATTCAATATTATAATGATGTCAATTTCCAAACTTATAATCCAAGTTGTAATTAATTGTTTACTTCAAACAGAGTTTATAGATAATTTTCTTAAACACGTAAGTAAAGCCAACCAATTACAAAAAATTGTCCACCATTTGGTAAAGTGTGCAAAAATCATACAGGTATATTTAACTCTATAATAAGAATTGAAATATCATATACATATGGTTGATTGATTAACGCTAAATTTCTACTTTTTTATTTGGTTCTAAAAATTATGAGTGCATTTATACGCGACACTTTACATTTATTCTTAGCGTTATACTTAAAGGTAAATTACAACAATCCTTCACGAATATGTAAAGTGTTGTTTACCTTAACTTGATCAAATTAATACTGAGTCTTTTAGTTTTACATTTTTTAGTGTTATAATAGAAGGTAAATTTTAACATTTATTCACGAATATGTGACGTGTTAGTTAACTTAACTTGATCAAAATTATACTGATTCTTTTAAACCATGTTTACACTGAGGCTAAGCGATGCGTGCTCGGGCTAAATTCTTTGATTGTTTTATAGCACCAGGAAGTACGCCTCGCATATCCCATACCCGTTTCATCATGTTATATTTAAACGACTAGAAGAGGTTTTCAAGCTTTATCATTCCTGGAACGAACATAGAAAGCATAAACACTTGTCCGACCGAATGACGTGGTGGGTTAGTGCGATGGCTTTTTGTGGGTTAGTGCGAAGTTTTAAGCCCAAGGTTTGAATATTCGAAACTGGTCGCTAGCTAAACGGTTAATCTGACGATTGCCCGTGTGTTAACACCCTTTTTGTTTTCATCAATTCTGCTCTGATGTTGTGTGTTACCAAGGCGACGTGTACGTCACAGGCGTGAGAATGCCTCCCAACTAAGATAATTCTGGTTTTAAAATTAAGCCTATACGCCTCGCTCAGTGTAAACTCGGCATCGGCTTACGTTTTTACAATTGAATGAATCTATAAGTTAAAAAAATATTGTGATATCTTGTGATATGACTTGGTAAACGACGATCACTTTTTTACCGAATTCAACACATACAAATATAAATTCAAGATTTATGTATTTTAATATGATAACACTTTACTATAAATATATGGGTCTACCAAAAGTAAATTGTTCGTTCCGCGGATAGTCAAATTGAAACAGAATTAAAACAGGGGATAGGAGGGGATATTCATGTTTATCCACTTCAATCCCACCGTCGGGTCACTGGAGCTATTGCAGTGTGTTGCTTATGATAGACACGGTCCTTCGATTAAGTAGAATCCATTTATCCGCTGGGTTCAGGCAATTACCGTTAAGTGCCTCGCCCAAGGACACAAACCGACTGGTGAGCGACCAGTTTCGAATCAGCAATATTTCGGTTAAAAGGCGCACTAAACCACCAGACTAACCGGCCAAACAAGTAATCATTTCCATAATATTTATAACAAATAAATTCTACTTTTTGTTAATTGTCTTAAAATGGAGCTTAGGGTTCTTAAACAAAAATATAAATATCCATAAATATTATATTATAAGATGTCTATTTAAACATCGGTTGCTTAGTAACCGTCACAGGTGAAAAATTCTAGATGATGCAGTCTTCGCTTATGT
>CH002614.1:1413131-1423717 GCA_000149265.1 Ciona savignyi
TATATCCCACACTGTGTATTATGTTTTTCAGTTAAGGCACTTTTATAAGCAAAAGCTATACTATAGTTACGTTAATAGTATTTAAACTAGGGGAATGGCAGCTAACGCAAAACTTGGAAGGCAAGTCGCCGGTTGCAACTTCGTTGCTAACGACGAAATTTGGAAAAGCCATGTTCACATGGAGTGGGCTGCTTCCAAGAAATGGCCACAAAATTGGGGATTCATGACACAAACGTACAAAGAACTATCAGACGAAGTCGGACCTCAAAAGAAAGAAGAAAAAGTTGAGCTTCCAGAGCAACTTCGACTTGCCCCGATCACCCCTATTGAAAAATACATCAAAATCGGACAATCACCCCCTTATCCGGATACCACAACAGGCCTAGTTGGATGGAGATCAACCAAACCGGATTGCAAGCTTGAAATATACGGGGCGTACGCCAAAGGGAAAGGTGGATTAGTTAAGCAGCTCAACTGGCCCCAAGAAGGAATTATTTAAGAACTTTTTAAACTTATCAACAAATTTTATGTTTTGTATGTGCTTCCATCCTGTTTGTATTCACACTTTATAATTCAAAATCTTTGCAATGAATGAAATTTGTTATTGGATCAAATTAGCATCACCGCAATACTTACTTGATTATTGCTATGAGATTTTAATTAGTCAATTCCAAATGTGTTAATGGACAAAAGCCATGCTACGATAACTTTTTATCTTTTTTGCCATAGTTATGTGTCTTAAATATTAACGCATATTGCACTACCGTAATGCACTCTTCTTGCACAATGTAATTTCTTTTTTCACTCATACACACACACAAGTAATTATTCACGTCTTACACTCACGCTTGTTTGTATTCACAGTCAATAGATTGCAGTGTAAGGCATGCCCCCTGCACACCCTGAAGTCCCACATGAAGCATTCTATGAAGGGTCAGTTACCGGCGTAAAAGAGTTATTTGAGAGTTTTGAAGATTCCCTACTCCCTATTGATCTTCAGCTCCTTAAATACAAGAAGAAGGATTTACATGCGAGTCATTATCACAGAACAGCATGCAGGATATTTAGCAACAGAAAGCGAGTCTTAAGAAGTCATGTAGTTGACGGTGATCCATTCACATGCCCCAGTAAAGATATTCATCAGGGCAAAACTCCCGTCCATTTACCACAAGATGAAATAGAACAAATACATGATCGGGAAAATGACGACAAATCATGGTTGAAAGAACGGAGGAAGTTAAGGAAAGGTTTGAACAATTTGGGACTTAGTACAGAATGGCTATCGAGGAAACCTGACAGAAATGGTGTTGAAAATCGTGTGCTGGCTGACTTACTTCGCAAGCAGGAACCTTCGCAACCAGTGAGTAGAGTTAATCTGACTAATCTGACTATTATTTGTTATTGAATATGTTAAATTCCAGATAATACAAGAATTGGACTGTCCTCATAATATTTCAAGAATTATTAGATTAATGGCAGATCACATTGAAACATTTGAAATGCTACCAAGTATATTTCCCAACTGTAATAGAACCAAGCGGATTTCCAAGGCCAATTGTAAAGATGGCATGTTAAAGGTATGCAAGGTTTAAATGTATTTGTGTATTACCATAATAGAGAAAACAATAAAGCGTTATCACACAGACAATTTTCAGATTACCTTATGCTCACCAGGTTACGGAGCCATTGCAGTGTGTTGAGTATGATTAAGACCTTTCTCAGTTTTGACAAAGCCCACTTATTTACTAAGTTCAGGTGATGTCCTAATAAACTAGCTAGCGACCAATTTTGATCCTAGAACCTTTTAGTTGAAAGGCAAGGACTAAACATGTGTGGCCAGACATGTGATTGATGTATAAATGTAGATTTAAATAAGAATAAACATTTCAGCTTCAGAAAGTCTTGCCAATATCACCAGTTGATATTAGAGAAATTGTGAACTACTTTTACGAAGAAACTCGTAACTCGTTGTGGAAAGTGTTGGTTTCAGCAGTGAAACAGAGCGACTCCATGTAGGTGGTGACTTGTCGCTATATCTTGGATCGATGGTAGCTTCAGGGTGCTAAGTAATAGGCCTTTTATGACCTATGCTCATGGTCCCTGGTGCTACCTTGGACCCACTCGTACTAACGTTATGTATCATGATCTACATTCCTGATCCCGGGGCTACCATAGACCGTCCCATACTAATGTAAAGTATCATAGCTTACATTCCCATTCCTGGTAATGTATCATAGCTTACCGTGGTCCGGCCTACACTAATGTAATGTGAGTGGGTGGTGTTTAAGATTTTCTGGTTGGGGCATTTTAATTAAACTAGAATGCTTTTGTTTCAGAAAAGTTGGACAATCTGTTCACAGTGTAGAATCGGACTGGACACTCTCATCTCTTGACGAAGAGGTGAGGTATCTTCAAACCCTTGACAATGACCCTTTTTTATAGGATAATATATTCATATTCATGTTTATCCATGTGAATGGTAAAACCAAGGGGGTTAACACATGGGCAATCGTCAAATCACCTCGCGCTCACCGTCAGGTTACTGAAGCTATTGCAATGTGTTGTGTATGATTCGGACGTTTCTGTAATTTAGTAGAACCCATTTATCCGCTGTAATTTAGTAGAAACCATTTAAATAGGCAATAGAACCTGCCACCCTACGGTTGAAAGACGAGCACAGACCCACTGATCGAAACAGTCGGACAAATATAATCCAAAATCTTTATCTGAATATATAAGTTTAACTAAGAAAAAACAATAATGTAATAATAGGTAATAGTCCTTCATATCCTGCGAACACTAAAATGTGTGTACGTAGTACCGGTATCTATCTATTAATGTTGCTATAAATATATATATACCAGCATCTGATTTTATAATTCAGGTTCAATTTTCTTAATAATAATAATAATTTACAGGAATTTCAACAAATTGAACTCAAACTGACTGAAAAAGAAAAGGTTAAAGCAGCAAGGTTGTATTTTTTTGTGGACACTTCATATGTGTAGTTTGAGATAATAGTTTAACTAAATGATATAGCAAATCAATGTCATCTTCCTTATTGTAAAAATAAAGGATTACCCCCTGTTTTTCCACATCGTATCTGTGTCTTTGTGCAACTAAGAGATGTTGCCTTAATCCTCCAATTCCCCGCACCACAGGACACTTTTTTATTAATAGTTTCAATTTAAAATGATGAAACTCTTTTTGGCACACAAACACAATTTATTTTTTTTAAAAAGGTTGGCTGTTAAAATCTGGTGCACACATGTTTAAACTTTCCAATAAACACTTCTCCGTTTTAGCATGTGATTATATATTTGTTTTTTAAAGAATGAAAGAATACGAATCAGCCGTACAAGCTTGTAAGGAATATGACACTGTGTTGTCGGAAGGATTACTTCGCAAAGTACTTCTTCACCCTGGGGATTCTGGCAGTGACGCACGCAGCACCATGCAATTGCCTCAGCCTGGTAATACTCTGTCTAAAGATTTCTGGAAAGTAAAAGACGCAAAGAAAAGGCGGAAAAAGGTCATTTTAACAAAATAAAGTTATCAACCTCAAAATTCTACCCACTTTAATTTTTTAGCTTCTTGAAAGGTAAACAGTTGCAGTATACAGTCAAATGTCGTTACTATGTCGGCACCAAGGTAAAGTGGCACAGTAATGATCAATTGTAAAACAGCAACAGTATACTGTACAGTGAAAGTGATATAGTGGTATAAGTGATAATGTGGTATAGTAACATAAGTGGCATAGTAGCGAAAGTTTGTAAAATAGCTACGTTGTGCTGTACAGTAAAAGTGGTTTTGTAGCAAGGGTTTTAGCTACAGTGTGCTGTACTGTAATGTAAAAGTATACTAGAGAGAGTGACAGAGTAAAAGGTTTGTAAAATGACTATATTATACTGTACTGTGAAAGTGTTATAGAAGGGAGTGGCATAAGAAATTGGTTTGTCTTTAAATAAATTTTCCATGCAGAAATTAAGAAAAACAAGCATAAATCGTTCGCTGGTTAGTGAGACAGACCTCCATTCATCGGAATATTTAACACAAAAGAGGAAATACGATGAGGACTCAGACTCAGCTGATAGCGCGAGCCAAGAATCGGACAGTTCATTCATCTGCAACTCAATTGACTTTGTGGATACTAACAGTAGCTTTTTCGAGCAAAGTACAGATTCGAAATCCAACAGCCAAAGTTTTTTCAGCAGTAGTTCCAATAACTGCAGCACAAATACTTCTTCATTCCAATCACACAATGAAAATTCACAAATTTCCCTGCCTTGTATAAACAAAATTATTCCGTCCGGAAAAACTTTACGAAAAGTAAATAATGAAACAGCAAACAGAAGTAAAGTAATGGATGCTTCTAGTGATTTGGCGTCAGTCAATGGAAAGAAAAATTATGCAGAAAAAAGTTTGAGAGTTGGTGGAATTAGTGGGATAAACAGTGTGGAAGATGGGAAAGCTAAGTTTGAGGTAGAATGGCCACATGTGATATCATGTTTCATGTTTTATCATTGATGACCAAATATATAGTGATATATTATTTGTGATAACACAAGATGTATTTTTCTACCCTAGGAGATAAACTTGAATTACTCCAACCGAAGGGTTGCAGATTTGGAATTGGTCGATAGGTAGTCGGTTGTGTCCTTGGGTAATGCACCTAACAGACATTTTCTAAACCCAACGGATTAATAGGTTTTACCAAATTAAAGGAACATGTGAATCATACACAACACACTGCAATAGCTCCGGTTACCCCTCGGTGGGCACGAGATAATCAGACGATTGCTTGTGTGTTAATCCCCTTATTTTTCCCATTTCCGGGGATAACATGAATATCTTATTCCATTCTAATAAAAACTTCTGAATAATTTATTTACACATTAATATTCTAAATGCTGGTACTCATTATTTCATATTTTATTCAGAAAAGTAAGATTTCATCAGCGGATACTGGGGACAGCGGTACAACTGTAGCTAAGAGAGCTCCAACCAATGTGATAACATTCCCCAAACTACGGGATGTTTCTAATGACAGGTTGGTTGGATTATTAGGAGAATATTTTTATCTTAGTGGATGGGAAAACACAAGGGTGTTAACACACAGGAAATTGTCAGATTACCTCGCGCCCACCGTCAGGTTACTGGAGCTATTGCAGTGTGTTGTGTATTATTGACACATTGCTTTAATTTGGTAGAACCCAATATTTCACTTGGTTCAGGCAATATCCTAAGTTCCCTGCATTAGGACACAACCGACAAGCTAGTGACCAGTTTCAAACCTGCAACCTTTCGACTGAAAGGCGAGGAACTAACCCACCAAGCTAATCAGTCGGACACTTTCAGGCATCATGTCAATCTGTCAACTGGACGAGCCTTAATTGGAAGGAAGGTTGATTGCTGGTTGACTTTTGAGGAATATGAGAAACTAACAAGGTTGGTATTGTAGCGTTTCAGCACAATTTATTTAATATAACCTCTTGGTTCGTTGGCCACACAAATAACTGACTTAAAAACAAAGTTCTCACCAAAAATTACAGAAATCAAGCAATTAAATAATCAACTTCATTATTTTACTGCATAGGGGCGGTCTCTATAAAGTTTCTTGCCAAAGGACACAACTGATTAGCGACTCTTTTATCCTTCTAATGCGACTCTGATTCATTTTTTTTGCTATTGTAGCGAGCTCCTAATGAGTTTAATACCCATGCATAAGTAAAACAAACCTAAGATTACTCGTGTCTTTATCTTAGAGTGTTGTTTTCATTTTATTGCAAAAATATTATTAGTTTTGTGGCTCGCAGAAATTTTTATTTTGTAGAATATCGGGTAAAATGGCTTTTTAAGTGCAGAAGATTGGAGCAAAAACAAATAAACTAAAATTATTTTTACAGTTCACCAGAGTCGACTTTGCGACGTGAGAAATCGATCCCAAACTCATTTTGGCCCGGCCATCTACTGGACAAGCTGAGGCTATGTTTGACCCCCTCGGATAACCCCACCCTTCCTATGTGTGGCGCAGTCAGAAGCAGAACCACTGTGTTCCAGCCGATACAACCACATAACGTCCACCGATCCAACTATGGTTATAATAATAATGAAAGAACTTGGCCCACTAGTGGAAATTATGTCAAATATGGAAATGTAGATCTTCGTAAGGTCTATCACATTTAAATTTAAGTCGTTTTAATTGAAATCATGAAATTTATAGATTTTTTTAAAACATTTTACCTATGAATTCTTTTAAGCAGTAAGCATCATTGCATTTGTATGGTTATTCTTTCATTTGTTATGTTTTTTAAAAATAATCTTTTACATATTCGCAAAAATAAACTCTCTGGTACCAAAAAGCCTTTTAGTTAATTGTGTTTTTTTTGTGGTTCTTCTATGTATGTCAGGTTCACAAAAATCCTTATTTGTTGTTGTATACTGGCAAAAGTACAAAAAGCAACTGTGATTTCCTCGTTTGTTTTTTATTAAAATTGAAAAATAATCAAATTCACGATCAAGCAAACCGAGCAAAACGCTTTCAATCTTCACTTTCAGAACTTTCATGTATAATATGTGTGGTGACATGCCAGGGCATTATCTTCATGCTTTTATCTCCTTTAAGACACATTGGCAGATTCTTTAAACTCTTTAATAAGATTATCCTCAGCATAAGCAGTAAATCCTGTCGTGTTCGGATCATTATCCAGTTCCTCCTCCTCATTTTCTTCCTTAATCTCAACATCCGGAGTCTGGATCGTTTGGTTCTCTCGGAATGGGAGGAAAAGTCTCTTCGGTTGTGCACACTGTGGTGGTTGGATTAAAATATCAGATATTGAAAAGTACTACAGTCGAATCTCGTTGCTACGATTGATCCTCCCATTGGGATCAAGGTAAAACGGTAAGAGTATTAAGAGTGGCATAGTAACTGGATTGAATGTAGAAGAAATATGTACATAAATTAACATATCATATTCTGAAATTAGGTATTCCAATATTTAGTATACAAAACTTAAGGTTTTCAGAAATTAATCTTAAAGTCACAAAAATCATAGTAAATTTACAGAAATTCTATTTTATAGCCGAATGTCCATCTGTATTCTTTCATTTATCATTTCGTGAAACAAATGGAAGAAATATATAAGCATGTAAAAATATGAAATAATATAACAAAAAAGAATTTAACTCCAGTGTTCTAATTTAATAAGAAACGTAATTCAATTTCCACCAAATGCAAGATACATGCCTCTACAGAAGTTATTATTTCTAACGATTCAAATTATTTTCTTGCCACATTATGTGGTCAATAGCAATTATTATTAAGTATAATAAATTTACCTCATCTAGAAGTTTACTAAGATCTCTTTTCATAGCGTAAGCGTCCTCTCCATCTGCATAATACTTGGTTTCCACTTCACTTTGTTCAAATTTGAGTGTGTGTGCGTACAGTCGGAGCGCGGCTCTGTTGCTCACTCGAACATGAAGAGAAACGTATCTGTTTGAAGTACGGTCAAATCTTGTTACTTTGCCATTTCGCTATTAAGTCACTTTTACAGTATAGTATACTGTAGCCAATTCTACACACCCTCGTGACCATGCCACTGTCCGTATTACACAACTTTTATAGTACAGTATACTGTAGACATTTTGGGATAGGATAGGATATTCATTCTTATCCCCATAAATGGGAAATCCAAGGAAGGTACCATCTTACCATGCCACTGGGTTTAGGCAATGTCTGTTCAGTATCTATCCCAACTAGTGTTACACACACAGTACTTGGTATAGCATAAATAATGTCCATCCAGCACAACTGAAATAAGAATGCACCATATAGGATTAGAACATCTTAATTCAGCAATTTTAACCTACTTTGCTTTAAAAGCCTCCACCATAGCTCTAGACGCGTGGTCCATTAGTTTCCTTGCTAAGCCCAACCTCCTATGGGAACGCTTTACAGCCTGCACGAATATATTTAATGTGAGCCGTTAAAAAGTATGTGGTAAAAAATTGCACGACAATATTGTTAATGAAAACAACTAAAAACATCTGAAATGCTTTTTATTCGTTGCTTATTTGTATTTTGAAGGTTAGGGAAAACCGATGTTAAGGGATTTATCCACAGCTATTGTTAAATAAAAAAAAAGATATATTTGAGGCAAATCATGCATTTACCTTCAGAACGTATAGTTAAGTGTTAAAAGCATCTATATTTATATGTCTGGTTGGTGCAAGGTGATCTGACCATTGTCTGTGTCATAACGCCCTTTGCATTTTCTTAATTAAAGGGATCAATTTTATTCTATCCTAAACTACATAGCTCCAATTAACTGACGGTAAGCACGAGGTAATCTGATTATTTCACATGTGACAATAACCTTTGCATTTTCCCATTCATGGGGATAAACATGACTATTTGAAAACAATCCACCAAGATATCCACCCACCAGTGACGTTATATGTCCATGGGTTGCTTCATCTGGATCTTCCTCCATCTTCGCGAGGACGTAGCCGATTATTCTTCCTTTATGATCCTCGGCCACATATGACAATTGTGGCCATGATAAACCATGGTAGAAGTAATATTTCATTTGGTAGTTTTCGGGCAAACACAGCAGGTTACAGTGTTGCATGTTCATAAGATCAGCGGGCTGTAAAACACACATATGCAGAGTAATGTTTTTAAAATACCCTGGGAGGGAAAACACAAGAAGTGTTACCACATGGCCGATCATCAGATTACCTCGTGCACACCATTGCGTTACCAGAGCATTGCTGTGTGTTGTGTATCATCATGAGACATTTCTTTAATTTGCTAGACACTAGTATGAAGCTTCATTGATACGTTAACCGATTGGAAAATAATACTCAAATCGAATGCTACACACAATATAGGTTTCGCTGTAGAGTTAAAAATAAGACACAGATAAGATTACAAGATCATGGAGTATATTGTACAGTCATGTGCTTAGTGTTTTGCATTTAGAATCAATTTGCCACAAAAATAGAAATAAATGCACATTAAAATTGAACTAAATATTCGTTAGTTTTATACTTACTGTTGAATTTCGAATATTCATGCTTCTTTTATATAGTATTATAACAAAATCTACAACTAATTAAGAAAACTACAGAGTTTCCTTAATTATTCTTACGATTCTAAAATAAAGAACAAAAACTGATAAATGCCAAATTGTGAAAAATAATGTAAATAATATTTACTTCTAAAAAGACCCCAAAAATAAATAATAATCATAAAATACAACAATATCTCATAGACTACATGTAAATATCATAACAATATCTTATAGACTTGCATGTAAATTTCATAAAATGCAACAATATCTTAGAAAGTAAAGTAGACTCTGGAGTTTAACCACTTAAGAAATCGTTTATACGATTGAGAACCCATACAAGCCTAGAATTCCGTACCAAGACGCACACACCTTTTAAACAATAAAAACACCGAACTTGCAACCATTGTTAACACCATATAGTACGTTGTATGTTTAGGACTCAATATATACATTAACTGCTGTGCTAAATATGGTACATTTGCAGAAAATAACAATTTGCATATATTATTTATATATATCATTAATGACATTAAACCTCTATTTAAGCATCACCTTTTATAGAACACCACTATAAGGTATAGGGGAAGGGTTGAAAAATCTGCCGTGAAAGAGGTTTTACATTATTTAAAAAAAACAATCTTTTACAAAAAAAAACAAAAATTACACAAGTTTAGTTATAATCAAATTTTAATCATAGATATTGCGGCATGTTACAGTATAAAATGGCTGAAAAACTTTAATTCATCAAGCACATAGAACGTTGACAAACACAGTACCATAAATAAACTAAATACATAAAACATCTATAGTTCATCGGAATTGGTGGTGCAAGTTGTGTACGTGGTGGTTACACCGTTGATCGTTTTTGTGACTGTTTTGCAGCTTTGTCTCCCACCTGGTCAAAATGGATTAAAAAATGTGTAGTAAAATTTGGGGTGGGATAAATTAGGATATTCATGTTTATCCTCAAAAATAAAAAATGCAAGGGGTGTTATTACATGGCAATTGTCAGATTACTTTGTGCCCACCGCCCAATTACCGGATTCATAGCAAGTTTTTGTGAATGATTCAGACAATCAACTTAGCAGAACCCATTAATCCACTGGGTTTACGCAATGTAAGTTAAGTGCCTTGCCCAAGGACACAACCAACCAACCTAATTGGTTAGACGTAGTGTCAGCAGGTAACAAATTCTTCAATAAAATCAGACATAAATAAAACATTTAATAACAAACCATTTAGTACATATTAATATATACAGCACATATATATATATTAGTTATAGATATATGTTTTGTTTAATTCTTGGAATAATATACATTTTTAACACTTTTATGAATATCCCTAATTTCATTAAGTAGTTGTGGTACAAAGTTGTTAATTATTTGCATACCTATTACAATATGATAATAACTTAAGTTTAACAAACCATATTGAAAATAAAAACCTACCTCGTCCATGTGTACTTGAACTGTGGGAATGAAACTATGGGAAGATGATGAAAGTGTG
>CH002614.1:1433886-1474962 GCA_000149265.1 Ciona savignyi
TACAGCTGTAGTTTGCATGTCGTCCCTTATTACCCATAATCCGCTTGTTCTCTAACTTAACACAAGCAAATGACTAGGACTTAGTTGCTTTAGGGTTTCTAATTGGTCATTTAAATTTAATGTCATTTTCATATAATAATTCTTTCATAGTATATCATAAATTTTTCACTTTATCCCCAAGAATGGGAAAACACACAGGTGGTATCACACACAGGTAGTTATCAGATAACCTTGCAACCACCGTTGGAAACTAGTGCTATTGCAATGTGTCGCATATAATACAAAGTTTTATGGAGTTCATTAATCAACTGGGTTTGACAATATCTGCTAAGCGCCTTGCTCAAGGACACATCAGACCAGCTGGCAACCAATTCCTATTCTACTAATGGCTTGGCTGAAAATCAATGCACTAATTCACTAAGCAATTTGGTTGGACATCTATAAGTGTTTCGTTATGCTTTTTTGGGTAAAATGTAAAATATTTTTCCCCACTTTTCTCCAAAACAGCACCACATGATCTAACAAACAACCAGTGGGGTAAACACGTCCATCGAAACTTCGCACTCAAATTATTCACCGAACGGAATTCCACTTGGTTGGAACAGCAAGAAAGATTTGATAACAAACGCAAATTATTTAAACAATTCATGCCAGGTATGAAATTACTAGATACTTATACATTGCTAGTGACAAGGTAAATTTTTGTGTGTAAATGAATGATGTAATTACTGGATCGTTAATTTTTTTATTTTTAAGTGTAGAAATTCCTTTGTGATAACTGTCTTATGTGTTTAACATGAATCTCCTGTAGTGAGTGACCTCTTGTTTCAGCACATAAGCAAACGTGTCCAAATAAATTTAAACTTTCAAAAATGTTGACTGTTGACGTTATCCCCTGGACAAATCAATTCACAATACGTTACAATATATGATAACAAATTGCTAATTGTTATTTCAGATCAACCAGTTCAAAAGAAGAAGAAAACGAGTTGATGAGAGCAGTTTTAGTAATAGAGACTAAATACAACATTTTTGACCAAATGTTTACATGTGTTTTTTTAAAACAAATTTTAAGATGTGGCGTAGGACATTTAGGATAGAATATTGATATTTTATACTCGTGAATGGGAAAACGCGAAGGGTGTTACCACTCGGGCAATCATGAGATTACCTCACAAATACGACAGGAAGCGTTACTACACGGGCAATTATCAGATTACCTCGCGAATACGCAAGGGAGTGTTATCACATCGGCAAAGGTCAGACTAGCTCGCGTGTCTACTATCATTTGGAAACTCGGTTACGTTAAACATACACAAGAGAGGATTTGGCAGATATCCTAACGGTTATGCAGTCTTGAGTCTAAAGACCCGACACATTTTGTTTTACTAGAAACAAATTAAAAGAACACAGCAAATGAGTATTGAAATTACCCAACTACAGTTGTTAATACACGTCATGGGCAAGTTAAATTTAAACAGTTTAATAAAAAGGTATGGGACGCGGTCGTAAAACCAACTTCACGTTGCTCCCAGATTGCCCTTGACCTTATATGTAAATATTGTGGAGAAGTTTTCAATGTCACTTTGTTATTCTCTTGGATCGTCAATGGTCTAACAGAGGAGTAAGGCAACATCGTACAATACAGTCCTAAAGCAAGCTTCATTAGGCGAATGCGATACAGCTATAGATGGTATATAACCAATTAAGACCTCTATGCGCGGGCGGATGTGACGAGTGGTACACTCTATGAGTCAGTGTTTTTGGCCGTGTGTTTTCATATTATATGTCGTTGGATTAAAGGGAGAGGGGATCTACAAGTAGCGTAGGGGCGGACACTAAAAGAGGCGTAAGACTAACATGGGCGTTTGTTTTAAAATGGTTAAACCTTAGTATTGAATTCCGACAAATTTACGTACTCCCAAATTTAGCACGAATATTTAAGATATTTTACCTGGCATTGTTCGTGTGTTGTAATATGATCAAAATAAACAATATCGCAGACCACACATGTACTAGAACTTTTGATTTAAATAACTAAATAAGTAATAAACACATTAGAAGTACTGGTTGCACTTTACCGCACTGTTCTTCAGGACTTTACATCGTCGTATTTAATTTTTATTTTTTACAGTAATGTTTTTCGTCTAGGCTTAACGGCCACGTCGCCCGTATTTATTTACATTTCTTCAAATAACGTGTTTTGACGGCTGTTTGTTTTGTCGTCTTTTCCTGTTTTTGTGTTAATTAATACTGGGGCATAAAAATTGAATAAACTACTAAACTAAGTAATGTTATTTTTATGTTTGTTCTATAATAGGGAGATCCCGCTTCTACGTGACTAAGTAACCAGCAAGCATGGTGTGGGGATGATAATAACCAAATTCGATTCTAGATTCTGGTAAGTGATAGTTACAGCGATCGTTCTTTAACTAAATTAGTGCACTGCGACGTGCTTGTAATTCAAAAGGAAATCAGGTCCAATATTTTAAGCACAGCTAATTATAAGTGAGACTATGCGTTTAAACTTTTATTTAATTATTTAAAGACTTAGGCTACGTACGTGTAAATGTAAACAAAATATTAACCGTATTTTTTGTGGTTACTTCCAGCTAAATTGTGGTTTCTGTTTTTAAAATAGCAAGTTAGCACACATTCCCAAAATAGTATGTTTCGTCCTGGTTGAGAAGTACGTTACCTGTAAAACGATTTTTTGTACCAGCCTTGTTTTCTAAATGTTTCTTTCGGCAATACTAATTCGTGCAACATCGAAACAATTGTCTGTGATTATAAAAAATGCATAAATAGGCGATTGTTGAATTATGCCTGTAAAAAAACACAAGTTAAGCTTATAATTGGTATGAGATATCACATTTATCCATATACACCCAAACATTTATGGGGTGTAAATATTAATGGGGTAGCCTATAGCAATGCTGTTATTTAAAAAATTATAGTAAATAATTACAAACAACCAGTACTTTCTGTGCTAAGCTCTAATGTAGGTAGAAAAGTGTGAATTGGAAAACCAGGGGCGTAAACACATGGGCAATCATCAGATCACCTCGCACTACCATTGAGTTATTAGAGATATTGCAGTGTGTTGTGTATGATTCACACAATCCTTTAATTTAGTAGAACTCTTCATTCCATTGGGTTTATTGATATTATTGTACTTTGTAACAGACTCTGAATCTACTTGGTGGACGCAGCTTCTATTGAGCGTCAGAAATACTAACAACACCACAATCCAGACTAGCAGAAGATCACAAAAGGAATTACATAGGACTGATATGCTTGTATAGCAGGACAAATATATTTGTACAAAGTTATAACTGTAGTACACTGCTTATTTTCACATTCTTTCATTAATTTCATATTTCAATGCAACAATTTTGAACCAAACCTCAGTTGACTTGTTGAACCAGCACAGCAGCCACACCTACAATTTGTGGCATGCAAATGTGATCCAATGGACACAACAAGCTCTGTAAAGCCGAAGTGTCACGTGTGTGGCATACTAGAGAACCTAAAGTCCTGTGCTCGCTGCCATAATACCTGGTATTGTGGTAGAGAACATCAACGGAGTGATTGGAAAAAACATAAAGTTGTTTGTAAATCGAAAACTCCAACCAATCGGTCAACGAATAAAATGGCAGAAGAAATAACTAAAGAAACCGGAAAGTTGCAAATCGGTAAAAGCAAGCTTCTAATTTCTATGTTGTAATTGACTATTTAAACATTTTGCAGAATTTAACACTTGCTGCCAATTTGGGCTAAAACTGGCTTGGTTAATGGTAACAACTGCACCATACAAAAAACGTTTTTTTTTATTTCGTGGTTTTGTAACCCCCCCTCCCAGAAAAAAAATAAGTTACTGTAAAAAGGCAAACTTTGCAGGTTGACAACGGTCTGTAACTTTCTGTGCACGTTGCTGTACTTAGGTACAACCCAATATTCCACTAGTTTCAGGAAATGTTCGTTAAAAGCCTTGCCCAAGGACACAACTAACGAATTAGCGACAAGTATCGAACTTATAAACCTTCGGCTGTTAGGCGACACACTAACATACCAAACAAATTGATATTTTAGCAAAACAACCAACTAACCCCCAATGGGCCGCTGCTAACTCGGTCACAATGGAAACATTTGGGGCAGATGAGCTGAATGAGAAAGATCGCAAAATGGGTGACAATATATGGAAGTCAATGCAACAGCATGGTCTGTGCATGCTTGATAACTTTTTACCAGAGGAACAAGCTGAACAGGTGAAATGTTTTGAAAATATGTTAATTAACTGTTACGTTTTTTTTAAATTGTAAACTTAATGTGTTTGTTAGAATTAATTATTCCTTTGATGTTAATTGGATTCTTCAGGGCTCTGTATTACCACCATTGTATTCAGTCAGAAATGACTTAGTAGACGCCGCAAAAAACTAAAAGTAAACTGTACACTAAAATAAAGATTAGGATGTTAGGGTTAATGTTAAGACTGGACCTTAAGTTAGGGTTAGTTCGGTAGTTGAGATTTGTGTTTGGGGCAAGAGTACAATTAGTTTACATAGTTTTAGTGAGCAGTTTCCATCTATTCCTCTTTCCATATTCCCTCTTTTCCTTCTTTTAGTCAAGATTGCCCTAAACCCACAGCGTAAGTGTCACAACAACCACCCTTTTAACAGCCGTGATCAAATATCGGTTCCTTCATTTTCAATTTTGTGTAACACCCAGTGTATGTTCAGGTGTTGGCCGACGTTACTCGACTGTACCGATTAGAAGACTGTTTCACGGATGGTGAGATAGTGAAGCAGGGAAGCAGACTTGGTCCCGAAAGAGTTCGTGGGGACCGTATTACGTGGATCGACGAGGATTTTAAAAATTGTAAAGCGATTCAATTGGTGACCAAGAAACTTGACAAGATGATACAATTGTGCAGCAATCTTGGGGGATGTAACATTGTATCAAGAACAAAGGTAAGATGGAAGTTGGTTACAGTATCGGCTGCATTTATGGCCGAAAAGGCTACAGAATCGAAACCAGCCGCTAGCTTCATGTTTGTTCTATATGACCAATTAGCTTAGTGGGTTAGTGCTTTGCATTTTAGCTAAAGAGTTGCAGGTTCAAAACTTGTCGCTAGCTAGTCGGTTGTTTGGGAAAAGCACATAACCAATATTGCTTAAACCCGGTGAATAAATTTGTTCTCAAAATTAAAGAAACTTCGCAAACTTACACATCAAACTTTAATAACTCCAGTAACCCGACATTGGAATTGAGGTAATCTGATGATTGCATGTATTACAATGCCCATTGTTTCCTATTCAGTACCATATATTTAAAAGGTTAAACATAATATCCATATATCCAGCCCATGTTGGCATGTTATCCTGGGAGTGGAACGTGCTACAAACGACATGTTGACAACCCAGCTCAGGACGGTAGATGCATCACCTGCCTCTATTATCTCAATAAAAATTGGAATGCAAAGGTGGGAATAATGTAACACACGTTTTAGTATCCTTTTCATTTGCACACGTTTTAATCTGGTGATGACCCTCTATGTTCTTACCCAATAGCTTGGTGGCTTATTGCGTCGCCTTTCAGCCAAAGGGTTGCAAATATGAAACCGCAAACTGGTAGCTAATCGGTAGTGTCATTGGAAAAGGCATTTAAAAGATATACCTGAACCCAGCGGATTAATGGGTTCTACTTTCAGTCATACACAACACACTGCAACAAATCCGGTAACCCGACAATTGGCCTAAGGTAATTTGAAGAATACCATTGTCCTAAGGCACATGTTTTCCCATTCATGGAAAAAAACATAAATATTTTATCCTATTTTAGGATAGTATGAAATAGATAGATACAAAATTGCAGAGCTTTGTTTATTTGCAATTGCCACAGTTGTCTTTTCTTTCTTCACATGCCTTTTCCACAGGCATGAGCTCTTTTAGTCCCTGTACAATGCTCAGGACTACATTGTAATTTATAATTCAATTACGTTCCACTTCTTTAAGAACCAGCGGTCCAAAGGGCTTAAATGCCTAGCAGAGAGTATATTTCACCATTGGTGGATAGATGCAATTAAAACCATCCATGTTACTAACATAAAGTATTCGTTCAGCCATACCTGGTCCTGGTGTGCCTTACTAATGGAATGGTGAAAGAGTCAGTCATTAAAGTATAATTTATTTGTTAATCAGTCTTCTTTAAAGAGTTTTATTAATTAACCTTATGATTCTGATTACAATTTATTTTCATAATAAATCGGCTATTTTAGACTCTTTTTTTACCAAGCATAGTTTTAAACCAATAATGGGCTTGATGCTAAGACCATTTTTTGTATGTCATTTGGTATATGTATTGATCACGTAAACTTTTCAGCCACACGACCGTGCAACTATTTTAGATTCTTGCTTATAACTTCAAACTCGATTATAGAAGCATGGAGGGGAGTTGTGTCTCTACCCGAAGGGAACCAACCAGAAGGTGTTATGTGTCCCCCAATTCAACCGGATCATGATGTTTTTCTCCGATGATCGAAATCCACACGAGGTCCTCCCAGCGCACAAAGAAAGGTTTTTCATTTCAATTTTACCTTGTTAATTCCTGTGAATCGGAAAACGTAAGTGGTGTAATTAAACAAGCGATTATTGTCGGGTTGCCTGGCTATTGTAGTGTGTAGTGTATGATTGAGACCTTCCTTTAATTTAGTAGAACACTTTAATTTGCTAACTGTAGTGCCTTGCCTAAAGATACAACCGACCATCGAGCGGCTAGTTTCGATTCCACAACATCACTGCTGATGGTGGGGCACTAACCTTTAAGCATTTCGTCCAGACCATTTTCTAATTATACAAGCCCTATATTTCACTCATTGTAAAAACCGGGAAAAAACGTGTGAATCATTCACAATACACTGAAAAAGCTCCTGTAACCCGACGGTGGGCGTGAGGTAATCTGACGATTGCCCGTGTGATAACCCCCATCGTTTTCCCATTCACAGGATAAACATGAATATCCTATCCAAATCACGTCATAACACGCTAACACGTCATAAACATTAACACAGATTCGCGATCACTTGTTGGTATTTTGACCACGATGAACGACTCAAAGCACTCACTCAATGGGCCCAAAGCTACCAGACGAAAAGTTAGCACAAACAGTATCACGTGATCAATGGTTGGGACAGCTTAATAACGTCCACTGGCGGTTTAATTATTTTACTATTTTTCTTAAAACTTTTAAGTTTTAAAGTGAAACCATTTTTTTCAGATATGATGTAAAATAGCTATATTGAAGCCGTGATAGTCGTAGCAACAAAACAAAACCAGAATAATACTTTTTATAGTAAAAAGAAAAGTTTCGGAGAGTTCTGCTTCGTTTTTAATCATTTAAAAAAACATTTTGTGGTATTTTTGTTACGACTATCATGCAATATACCCTACCATTTTGGGGTCGTTGATGCAATGAGTTTTGATGGAGAGTAAAAATTTTGTTTCCATAATTTTGTCCTCTAATTATCCGCATATTTTAATTTATTGCTTTTGTGTTTCGTATATTTGTTCTGACGTATTAAATAAACGCGCAAGAATTAATGCATTGAAACTGGTATAGATTAATAAGCGTAATCATTGAACCTGTGTTATCGTTGAAGGGAAAATGCAAGGTCGTTATCAAATTACCTCGTGTCCACAGTCGGGAGAGGTTCCATTTGGAATCCGGTGGTTCTGCAGTTTAATCCATTACACGGGAAATCGTGAGGATATAGGATATTCATGTTTATCCCCGTGAGTGGGAAGACCAAGAGGGTTAGCACACGAGCAATCTTCAGATCACCTCGCGGTACAGTAGCTATTACAGTGTGTTGTGTATGATTTACACGTTTTTTCTAATTTAGTAGAATCTATTAATTCACTGGGATCAGGCAATGTTCATTAAGTGCCTTGCCCAAAGACACAACCAACTAGCTAGCTACCAGTTTCGTCTTTGCTTCGGCTGAAAGGCCACACACTAAACCACAAGACTAATCTGTCGGACAATGATCTCGTACCCATCGTTATCTGATCTAATACTGAGTGTTGTATGATTGAGACTTATTAATCCACTGTTTTAGAACTGACTAGTTCGCGATCAGTTTCAAACCTAAAACCCTTCGGCTAAAAGGCGACGCACTAACCCACCAAGCTAATCAGTCAGACCAACTGGCTATCAGCGGTCAGTTTCGAAGTTCTAACTGGACGTTTTGGCAACGGTTCTTAAGGTATTCTGGTGCGCACATTCAAACCGGGTGGTTTAGCCGACCAGGGACATCCCCTAAACACGTAATCAGATTCGAAAATCGGAACGAATAGCTCAGTCGGTTGAAGCGGCAACTGAAAGGTTGTTGAATCGATACCAGCAGCATCTAGACTCAGTAACGTCGCTGAGGAATTCATTTAGCGGACGTCTTCTGAACCCAATAACATGAAGGTTTTGTTTGAAAGCATGAACGGCAAAAACGTCCCAGTAATACTTGAACCAAGTCGTACAATGAACGGTATGTATATTTTTTTCTATTGCGACACGGTGCGCTGTAAAAATAAGCAAGTTCAAAAATCTAAGATTACAAAGGACAGCGGGATAATTAGAAGCTGGCAAAGTTCTTTTAGAAAGCAATCCGTAGATACAAGATTGTCAAAACAAGGGCATTAGATGGTTTGGTCGTGCTTGGAGGTTAATAAACTTGAGAGCCAGCTACCTTGTTTAGCTGATAGCATTATAAGTTATGTTTACTGGCGGTAAAAGTAAAAAAACAAGTTTTCTGTCGTGCTATCAACGTGAAATTAGAACCAGCGACGTTGAAGGCGTAATACTGCGCTGTAGCCTCATCTATCAATTTATATTGACCGGAAGATGGCGCTACTGTCCCACAATGAGATATCACCCTGCGATTCCCGCACTATCGAAGGAAGGACACTGGTCAGAACCAAAGTTATTTCGAGCAGCTCGATTGAGAATCCTGTTGTTTTTGGGCCACGCGTGGATAACTGTGACTTTGAGCTTTCTCCCATCTTTCCTTCCCATCACCAGGTAATACTTCTTCTTCTTTCTTTTTCTCTTCTTTTTTCCTCCCTTTTTCTTCTTGTTTTTCTTCGACCCTCTCTTCCACCGCGAGAGTTCGTTAGCTACGGACCTCGTCCGACGAGATCTCTTGGCGGAAGCTAATTCATCGAGCTCAGGACAAGTGCATCTTTTTCGACCGATCACAAAAAGTTTCATTCGTTGGTGATCCCGCTCTTCGAGAGGTCCATTCTTATAGATTACTCTTTTCTTTTTATCGGCAAGAATTTCTCGGATCCCACGGTTTTTCTTGTTCTTAATTTTTTTCACTCTGATTTTTATAACTGAAAATTAAAATATCGTGATTAATTCCAAATACATACAAAGAAACAACAATACGATACGTAATAAGTCCCAAGGTTTTTTGCTTTACCAGCAGTTGCTTGTTATAACTCGTCGAATGAAATAAAATATATTTAGATTAATTACTTTAATCATGTGGGATAACAAAATAAAGTTATCAAGCACGCCTGCGTTGGTAAGTGTGTCGTGAATACTATTAGGTCGATTAAATAGAAGTTTGTTGTTTTAGCTAAATCCTCGGCAGCACAAATGCGACAATCTGCTGAGAAATGCAGGCGCAAAGCGGTAGGTGTATAGCGATTGTCTGGTCGATAAGAAACGAACATTCTCTTTACACCGGCGGAATTTTAAAAGCCCCTACAAAGTGACCCTGGGTCGGCTGCAACCTCGCCCTTTGCCACTTCACTTGGCGCCCCTAGTGTTACTAAAATAGCTCACGCTTCTGTGTATTGCCTGTTCCAATATAATTCAGTGGTGGGGACTAAATATACGTGAAGTGGATGTCCCATAAATATGATTAGCTTTCTCGGCCACTTTTCAAGTACTTCGTATTTCTAATGGGCTATGATGGTAAAGGGTGAATACAACCGGAATAGATTTTAAGTGGTTTAGAAGGGACTTGGCGTACAGAAGTCGCCATGGAGTGAATAACCTACATGATTGACAGAACTAACAATCCAAATTCTTATGATTAAAATACCAACAAGGGCTGGGTAGCATTTTTTGCGGCTTTTAAACTCCATTTTGTCCACATATCTATTTTGAAAATGCAAGAAATCGCGGAAATGTAGGTGCACTGGCAAAAATGAAGCCGTAACTGTGTATGATTTAGTACTTTAAAACTTAAAAGTTTATTTAAAACTTTCGAAAATCGGCGCGCTTGCAAAAATAAGGCTATCGCCATGTGTACATATGGTACTAAAAATTTGAACGAATTTTTAAATTATTTTACTCAAAATTTTTTCAAACGTTTATTTTGGTTTATTTTACTCAATTTTCTTCAATAGTTTTCGGTGCGCTTGCATAAAATTAAGCGGTCGGTTTGTGTGGCATTAAGCACCATAATATTAGAAGCTTAATTGAGTTATTTTACCCAATAGAGTTTTTAATTTTTTTATATTATTCTACTTTTACAATAAACGACCCGATTTATAGATTCCTTTCGAAGAGTCCCGTTCTCATGGGTATGGTTTCCGCATAGTGTTCATTATAGTGGTCGGGTAGGTTACTGGATAGAGCTGCGCATACAACGAGCTGAATATCAAGGCACGAATTGGGGTAAACTGCGGCGATAATTGAACGATGATTGAATTAGGGGGAAACAAGACGCTCTACACAAATATATTAGAAAAGAGCAGGCGAACGTTTTTCGTTAATATGTGTATTTGGAGCCAACTTTTAAAAGTGTTTTCTAGACACAACAATATTTACATTCTTTAACATTAGGATAAACGCCGAAAAGAAAAATATATACACTTAACATGGGATATAGGAACAAGAGTGCAACTAACTATACGATCGACTTGATGTATACCAGACATGGAACAAACCGCGCTCGCATTTAAACGATATCTCGATCTACAAAAAAGTTGAAGTTCTTTCACGTTGCAGACAATTACGTCACATATGTGGGAACGAGCGTCGGCAAATACCGAAATTGGATGACAAGTCGAAAAAAGGGGTTTCGGGTTTCTTTTATCTCACACACGTTATGTGTACTTGATACGCCGCTATGACGATGTAAGCTGACTATTTTAATGCGTAAATTATTCTAGGATGTAGTGGTGTGTTTAACCGCCACGTCATTATTTTCTCAGTGTTACCGTGTGTTTTCACTGACGTGTTTTAACTACTGTAGTTTTGCCGCATTATCCTGCCGTCTCAACTTGAAATATTTATGCCATTATTGTGTAATGTAATGAAGAAGCAAAAATGACTAACTACGATTTCTATGTGCAGTAGTGTACGTGCGTTCCTCACTGTGGTTAAAGTATGTTCAATAAAACATTCTCCTATAGCGTAATCGGCGAAAATACAAAGAGAATAATTGTCCCTGTGTAGGCTTAAGCGTCGCTGGTGCTTTTACAGGTGGGCGTGGATACCAAACAGCCTTTAATTACACAAAATCGGTTGCTTTAATACGTTAGAACAAGGTTGACAGACCGACTTTAACTGCAGATTATAGCAATCAAAACACGGGTTTTAGTCCATAATTTCCGGATAAAAGCGACAGAATTTGTCCAGCATTCGCGTACTTGAGATTCCAAATAAACTTCTCCGAAATGTTCGCTGTGAACGAAATACTTCACAGCTGGAAACTCATAAATTCGAGCCGACGAAGTCTGCAGATGCGCAATTGGACGCATGCCATGTTGGGTCAGCTCATGTTACTTAATGAGAATATTCTAGAAGATCGCTACGCGAACTGTACGCACGACAAACTCCATACTTGCGTGGTTAATATAGGAGGAAGTAAAACGCCAAACACCCCTTTTAATTAATCGAAAAAAACAAGTACTTATTCTACATAAACAAAACATTAATCGCGTATTATGATCTGTTGTCGTTCATAGAAGTTTTAAAAATCTCCGATTAGTTGAAGCAAATACACCAGACGATACGTAATAAGTCAACAGTTTTTTGTAGCTTTACCAACAGTTGCTTGTTAGATAAACTCAGTAAAAAGACAAAAGAAACAAAATCTGTTGCGATTAATATTTTAATCGGGCAATATAATGCTGTTCGTCGATAAAATAATTCACCTTTTTAGAAGTTTTCGAGGAATAATGGAGAAAAAAAAGCAATTTGTATACTGATCATTACCTTTATACAATTTTAATCATTCAATTTAAGGGACAATTATATAAAATTATATTGAGTCATACAATGTTAGGTGGAAATCTTAGCGCAGTGAGAATTGAAGTCAAGAAGTTAATATATTTTGCAAAAAGTAAAATGAAGTAGAAAGCAGAAAAACGGTGCAATGAAGTTACGGCGCAGGGTTCACGGGCTATAAGTGCTGTCGGGTCAAAACATGGCGCACTTGACAACTTAATCCGCTTAATTCTAGTTTTAACCCATAGCTAACCTAAGTTAGTTCACGCCGGGTAAGAAGAAATGGGCTACGTGGTTCGGACTTGTTGAACAAAGTTAATAAGGCGGAAAAACGGCTTGACGTCAACCGAATCAAAATTCCTGGATCGTTATAGAGCAACGAAACAACATTTAGTGGAAGTTATATTTACTTTGCATATAGAATACACTGGTCTGTTATGTCTTTACATTTGATCTATAACTCTTATAATATCAAGTAAATCGACTAAAACTAAAAATATGCTTCCGACTAAAACAAAACAAAATGTTTCTATCAGTTTGAATCCAATCTAGTAACTTCGCTGCTTAGCGAATAATGGGTTTTAAAACATTCTCGATATTTTACAATATCTTTAACCGGATTTTTGCAAAGATGTACACTTTCTTATTTTACCTTTTAGCTTTAAGCAAAATATCTTCCAGTAATATTTTTAGGTTTACCAAACATGTGATCATTTAAACAAGACCTTTCCGTCGGCGATTATACCCAGAGGCAGTCTGTGGACACCCAAGCCACCCGCGTATTGACCGGGTGTGATTGACAGGGAGTAAAAGCTATAACAACACGATCACTTTAACCAGGCACCTGATTGATATGAGCAAAACAAATAGGAAACGAAAGGCGTATTACACGTCGTAGGTGGGTGGAAAGTACAGCATTGCAATAATATAAAAGGGTTTAATTATTTAAACGAGGGTTCTAGATAATCTGTAGCTTTTAAGGTTCGGTAGAAAATGCTTATATTGCCGGTAAGCAGTATAAAAACCTACTTAACACAACTAACCTAACGGATCGTACTCCAACCGCAATTTTACGAAGCATCGGTGTTTAATATCTAGTAGCAGGTTAACTTGTATTTGTCGTATTCTTGCCAAGTCAGGTGTTTTACGTGAAAACAAAAGGCGGAACAAGTGGAACGTGATTTTTCCGCATTCTTTATCGTAATTGGTATACAAGTTAATAAGACTCGATGACACAGCACCAGAAGCTGAATTCCAAAGCGTGTCTAAGTCCCTAAACCATCGCCTGCATATCTAGCCATGTTTAACCAACGATAAGAACCCCTTTTTTCAGCGAGGTATCACTCAACAGATGGTTGCCAGTTACAGCGGCATTTAGGACAGTTTTGCCGCCTTCAGCTTCGTTTGTTAAGAAATCCACTTTAATTCAAAAATTGGTTTTATTATCATGCAACTTTTATGCATCTTTATTGCTAAGTTTATTGTCAATAACTGGTTGTAAAAATAAAGTTTTAGGACATTTCACATGTTTTAACACGCAGACATTACAGACGTTTACCAGTCTCGTTGTTAAGTATCTCAACAATTGGTCGCATTACGACGATTTTCGAAATTCCTTGAGTAAGTTCGTTTGTTGTACCGGGTGTTACAGTTTTTGATTTGATCGCGTTAATTTTTTTGCGCAATGAGAAAGAATGTTTTATCCATCCATCCATTCATATCCGCCCAAAATATTGACAGAAATCGGTCTAAATTACAGCTGAGGTTTCCCAAAACATTTCAATTTATTTTGTTTTCCAAATTTTCTGTTTTTTGTATATAGTAGTTTTCGTATTTCATATTATGACGAACACTTAAATAATTTCAAGTACATAAAGGAAATTTCCTAAATTTTTAAACCATGGCCGATGTTTACAATATGTTTAGCTAGACCAATAGGGATTTTCTAAAAATATAAAACTCACCAAATTCGCTCGCACAGTAATTATCCAAAAGAGTGTCAGTTTGGAGTTGGATTCGGCATGGTGGACAAACTGGGTCTGTAGAAAGGGAAATATTAAAATATGCAAACTTAACCGGTCTAATTGTACAAGAGTGTAAAATACAGTATTTACATTGTATAAAAATTTGAAAAAAAGTATTTTCAATTATTTTAGGAATAATACAAGCAGTATAAATGCATTGACTTTCATTTTTATGCAATTTGTCTAGCTATTGTCACTCCAATAACTACCTAAGTGGTTTAAATATACTCGGCAAAAGTCATGACGCCAAAAACTGAACAAGCAATTTTACGAAACGTTTCTCTTATTAGGAAGAAAATTGTTATTCTGGCTTTGTGTTTTTTCAAAAATATTTTAAATATTTTCGGTCGCTACTGAAATAGCATCTAGAAAGACAAATTGCATTAAAATGAAGTAAAATGTAAAACTTAAGTGAATGTAAGCGGTTTGTTTAAAAGGATTTGCGAGATTTAACAGACCAACATTGGTTTGGGTGTGTAGAGAGGCGATATAAAGGTTGGGCACACGACATTTAACCTCAAGTCCATGCACAGGAGTGTAGCAAAGGAAAATGAAAACCAAATTTGAAGTGGAACTCGGCGAAATGCGACCAAGGTTGCTTATAATGGTGAAGTGGAAATTCCATACAAACCACGTCAGAAAAACCTAAACTTCATATTGATGGGTGCTGCATGGGTTGATTAAAGAGCAGTTTGGCGAACGTAAATCACGAACAAACACTATGATTAAAATTCTTCGCGGTTAGGTGCTGCGCAGACGATATATTGACTTGGTTAAAGCACTAAATATGAACTCGTGTAAAGAAACGACGGTGATTATCACACGGGCACTGACCAGTTTATATTTCGACACAGTTGGGAAACGAGGTTACTTATTTTATGGATTTACATATGCCTAATGGTAGATGCTCTTTATTTCATGAATTTCTATTGGAAGATGCTTTTTATTCAAATCTGGGCTCTTTATCTATTCTAAAAAGTTGACAAATCGACGCTAAATTTATTTTATGGAAAAGACCGTTGATTTTCGATAGTATTTTTATGTTTAGCCCCGTTAATTGAAAAACCAAGGTAGTTAACACACAGGAAATCTTTTGATCACCTCGCGTCCACCGTCCGGTTACGGGATTTATTGCAATGTGTTTTGTATGTTTTCACTCCCTTTAATTTGGTAGAACTCAATATGACTGCTAAGTGACTTTCCAAAAGGTACAACCGACTAGCGAGAAACTAACATTAAAGTTAACTATACCACCAACCAATGCTACAACATGTGTTACTCGAAATACAAGTTTGCGTTATATTTTGTAATTTTGCAATAAATAGTATAAGGTGGTAAAGCGTGGGAGAAATTTCAGAATCACTTGCTCTTTGTATTACTTAGAATAGCGTAATCGGGAAATAAAATGTCCGCTTCCGGAGATAAAATTCTAATCTCTCTTGATACCGATTGGGCGGGAGAAACAATGGCCTTATTATATTCGCGAATTATGAAACGTGAGTTGCATTGTTTTTGGTGCGATAAATTTTAGGGGGCGGGCGAAAGGGGGTAATTTTCAATTTATAAATTCAAAATTATTTTCCGACAGTATTACGTAATACATACGTAGTTTGAATCGCGACCTGTTAGTTCGCGTTGATTTCTAGCCGACATTTTATCAAGATTCCTGGTCACACCGGGTTAAATCATGCTCCCGAGGAAAAAAAGTTGAATGTCAAGCGTCGACGCTAGACGAGCAAATGTGTTAGATTGGAAAGGGAATTGCAAAGGCAGACATCGTTGAGTATTTAAAAACGGAAACACTGGCGACTCTGTTTGTTGTTGGTTTGTAAATCTGGGCTTCAGGCTATTACAGTCAGTCTAAACAGCAAGCTGATTTTGTGATGTTGGTAAAATTTTAAAGTTAATTGCTCCGCAAATTTTAACACCAGTACATAGTGATATTCTCAAAGTTAAATCCGAAATTTAGATTACCGAATATGAATATATGCATAAAAATATACAATATAGTAAAGGCGGAAAAGGGGTGAAATAAGAATTGGTCGAAACATTATGACGTGCAACTCTCAATATACTGATATCGAACATAGAGGTCTATTTTGTGTGACGTCAGTTTTAAAACACACGCGGGGACAGAACTTCATGCTAAGTTCCGAACAGTCAAACACAAATGATGAAATTTTAGAAAATGCTGAAAGTTTCAAAACAGTGCCCGTGCAGATGAACAACCTACTTTGGTTCCTGAAAGAATCCCCAACGAAGTTTGAAATATCTAATAATCGCACATCATATTAAAGGGAGATAAAAATTATACACAAGTATAATAACAAAGTATAAACAAAATTTGGTAAAAAGTAAAAAAAAATCGGATAAAACTGCCACTGATGTATAGTTTTATATAACATAGGTGTAATTTTTTGAAAGTTAGTAACAAAGTGACAAAATAGACCATAGTCGCCGTTTCTAGTGCTGGGGTCGTTACACTGAAAGGCCTGTTTGAGTGTTGGGTGTGAATATCCGGTCACAAATACATTTCATAAAAGCTTTGCGAATTATCGGCTCGTTTAGCCTGGCTTTCAGGGGGTAAACATGGCAGGTAGCGGTAATGTGACATACGTTGATATATGAGCAACTCCGCTACTAATATAGAAGCTACAGCGTGTAACTGTTTCCCGCAAATAATAAAACACGCGAAGGACACCAACCCGGTTTTAACGACCTGCGGTTTAAGCGAGCAAACAAATTAACGGTTCGAACCTTCAGTTATTAAATCCCATGGAGATAGAGGACATTTTGGAGCAGTTTAATTATTCTATTCTAACCAGGGTAAATTCAGTAAAAAGCTTCGAATATTTTAACATTTTTAAACCTACTCAAATCCCTACTGCGTTCCATTCTTTTAAAGCGGACACGACTGTTTGTATTAAGTACAGACTTCTGATCACTGGTTGTTAGTACCAAAACGTTTTGCACAAAAACCACTTTGACACGATATCGATAACTAGTCAAAGGTCATGAACGGAAATTGTTTTCCCGTAGAGCCTTGATCTTACAGTCGTAGACTGTATTTGCTTATCGTCTAGCGGAGTCATTTTATGTGGCGAACATTACCACAGTGTTAACACCCGATGTAATCTATCATACTCTATGAGCCACTCTCAAATATTTACCCACCTTAGCTCTGAGTGTTCACCAATCAAGAAATGCCGGGAACAATAGTTAAATGAATCAAGCTTCCAAAGGCCAATGTTGTTTATTTCAACGCAAGCGGGAAGACTCTAATTTGGGTGTTTTTAACAGGAAATTATTGCCTCCGTTATTATGTCATTACCGTATGGAGTTTTTAATTGAAAAAAAAACGCGTTTTACCAAAATGTCGTCCTTTATTCGTTGTTACGCTGTTTGTGGGACATAAAATAATTTAATTTCTGTCGTGTAATTAAATGGTTTACTCGATTTGCCAATTTTCATATAAAAATGGCCTAAATGACGAGCCTTTTGGGTTTGTAACTTAGCCCGATTAATAGCTGTTAATGAAGTAGGAAAAAGCAAAAAACGGCAAATTTAAGTTAGTTAGTTGTACATAAGTCTTTGCATCAAACTGCAGTGTATAACGATCTTTTGAAACATTAAGCATTTTAACAGTGGAGTAACTAATGTATCAGTGGATTAACTGTTTTAACAATTCGGTTATCCTTTCAACACTGGGGTTAAGCGGTTAAAAAGTGGGCTAAGTTTTTTTTTGAATAATCCCCTCAATTATTGGATGATTTTTGTATGTCCTTGTTAAATTAAAGCTGTCTGGAAATGTCACAAACGCATTTGCGGTGTGTGGTGCTTGATTTATGGATGGTAAATGGTATTTATTGTTATGTCGTAAAACGGAGCGTTAATCATTTACCTTCCACCCCTCTATGAATTAAATCGCAAGGACAATCATCTATGTGTATGCACAGATGGATGTAAGCTAATTTTACGTCGTAAAAATTGTAATATGATGGTAACTTGGTAGGAACGCCGGGTTTTGCCCGCACACCTAACCTTTAGAACACAGGTGATGTTTGTATCTAGTATTTGTGACAAGGTCCTGATCATAATTACAATTTAAAGCGAAGTAAAGATTGTCTGAATATTACGAAAGTCACGTTTAAAACAAAAATCTCAACACTGTTAAGTAATAATTATTAGTTTCCCTCGTATGTTATAGCAATTGCATGCTTCTACAGCCACAAATCGTAATTGTTAACCTACGGTTAACCACGTCCTTCTTGGGAATTATGCACTTGAGCAATTTCTTTTATATCCAGTGGTAACTGTTTTGTATGTTCTAGTGCAATAACTATACCAACATGTGTTAAATAATTTGAACTGCGTAAATTTATACTCTTGTGGAATAACTGACCTATAGGTGTTAAATATTTTGAAATGTGAATAAACCAGGAACTTACTTGTAGATGGTGAAGGCATCGGCGGTTCCAGTGTGGTTCCTCCACTGTCCACATTCGGACTCACACAGAGACCTTCATTGCTGAACTGACTGCAGTTGAGCATAGGCGGCCACATGAATCCGTGTTCCAGCATGATAGGACCGCAGCGGTTTTCAACTGATTCGCAGAGCGATCGGCAAGGCGGTATCGGCCCGTTCATAGGTTCTCCCGGTGGCGCTGGAATGCACACCGGAGCGAAAAGCGAGCATAGAAACACTTGCACGTTCTGGTGACAGTTCCTGGACAGTAGTGGAACAAAACTAGTTCCCTGCTGTACCACTTCGCTGAGAGATTCATGGTTAAGCAAGTTGGGTAGCACCATGCGCCTGTAACCGACGTTGCGGCAGAGTTTCAGGGAGGCTGGGATGTCGACGCACACTGATGGCGGCCTGGCATACATTGTACCATCGGCCATATATTTCGGCGTGGCTTGACAGATTTCTGAACAGTTTAATAATATTAACAAAGCGGCAGTGGCGATTCCATGGCTGAGTATGGCCTTGTGGTTTGAAGTCTGTCGCGTTTTCGGCCGCTTGTCCATCATTACTAACCCACAGTATCTTCGTATCTTCTCTTGCTTTTTTAGAACACCATACAATTTTTTATGTATAATTTCAAAAGTTTTCAAGTCTAATTAAAAAAATTACCTAAAAAATAAACAAAAAAAACAGCTGTTAGTCCTTATGTACTTGCACACAATTAACACTACGCACACGGTACAACCACGCTATAACTGGAAGGGATTCTGTAACTGGAGCAATATATATAAGGCAAAGTAAGCTGTCAATCACTCGAGCAGTAAACCAGCTCTCTCGTGGCTGCTATCATCTGGCAAACTGTTAACGCGTCTCGCTTCTAATCCACACTACCATTGACTTTTTCGCAGACGGAAAAAGAGATTGCCACCCATCGATAAGCCATGAGCCAGACAGCTTTCACGGAACTTTTTTAAGATTTCTCAGTCAACGTTTCATGCTGCAGAAGATGAGACAAAACTTCAAAATCATTCTGTCGATTTAAGAGCGTAATTTCGCACTCCTATATTCAAAATGAAGGCTAAGTCTTTAATCAAGACTTCCAGAACACCCGCTTCGCGATTTAAATTATTCATTCTGTTTATACAACGCCTTAATTACGTTCTTGCTTCATAGACCTAATTGTTCGTTTAAGAATTCAAAGCATCGAGAAGTCTCCGTTTTCCTGTCGCACGACAATGACACCTATGACCTCACAATGGGGAGAGAATGACGAAATGCACAGCCGTATTTGATTAGCGCGGTTTCGCGTGGGCTAGAACGGGACAGTTGTTAATTGGATAAGGATGCACTGCAGACAACTTATAATCAAAGGACTTCTGACGATTTATATGGCTATATACGAGGCATTGATGTTGTCTAGTAATGTGGGATTACACTAGTGAATTTATAAGGGTAATGTTATTAAGCTAACACTACAGAAACTGCATATTAGGTTAAACGACGTAATTTTATTTCTCCATTATATACCGTGATGTGTATTTATTTACTGACATGATTATGCCATTCTACTTTATTGTAATATAGGAGCACAGAATGAAACTAAACTAAATACGCTACATACAGCCAATATTATGATCGTGGACCGTTTACCAAGTTCGTGAAACTATTTTGTGTTATCGATAACCCTATACCGCACGCGCAATGTTGAAAACGTTCAAAACACAATGCCAACAGTGAGACATTATCAGCACCACCTTCAGGCAACGATCTTTCGATCTTTCCCTTGCTTTTGGCATCGACGCCTTACCGGGATATCCGCCGTAAATTGAACCCTAATTGGCCGCAAACGGCAGTAAACGGACTCGAAATCGCCTGATTGTATAGTCGGCCGACCGCATGCCCACAGTAAGCAATTGGTACCTAGCAGTACCGACTGATTAGCTCTTTTAAGATTATAATCGGTCAAATCTTGATGCAATCACGACATGAGAAATTCGACAACGACTCCTCCTTACTTCAAAGAAATTTTGGCACGCAAAATAATTCTGTCATGACCTTAATATTTTATCGTTAATTCGATGCCCAAGTAGCATTTACAAAATTTGCTCCTCTTTCTATTTCACGCAATTAGACACGTAGTAAACAACGAAATTATTCTAGATATTTCGGGATAACTTTAAGATATCAGCACAAACGCAAATCTTACTATATACTCATAACACTTAATCCTACAAATTCGTTCAACTTGCTTAATATTATGCTTGTATCAAATAGGGGCTGAAGCGCTGTAACTTGCTTAACGTTATACTTTTATTAAACAGGAATTTAAAGCGTTCTAAGAAATCGCACGCTTCATGCCACAGCAGCAAGTTTAGCTCTTCGAATATAGATGTTGTCGCCTGTGTTTTCTCCTATTACCACCGCACGTCGAGCTAACTATGCATATAACCAAGAAAGAGTACACACACACACATAGAGCCTTTATTTTGTTGCTTCCCGTAGAGAAATGATGTTATCTTATGACTGAATAGGCCAAGATGACTCACTAATCTTTAATACACCTGCTTTTGAGCACAAAATCAATTTTAAAACCGACATTTTCTCATTACTCTTAGTAAGATATAAGAATCCTCGAAAAAACTTAACGACTTTGGGGTTGCACTACCTCGCTGAGAATATGTTTGTACGAATCAGTGTTGCAATAACTAGCGTGGCTTATAAAGTCTGCGTGCTGCACCAGTAGATTGGACAGTGTTGTTTGTATTTCTAGCACGGCATTACGAGCTTACAATTGACACAGCCTCCTGGCACCATCTCTTAATCTGCTAACGCCACCAGTGGCAAAAGTAAACATCTCTTTGTTTATCTATGGCGCGTTGGGGAAGATTACCCTCAATGTTTTTGTTTTTAAGTAATTAACGGAATCCTTGTTTGCCCGAAGCGGGAAGTGACGTAGGTAATTAGGGTAGAATAATAATTACCCAAGGTAATTTGGACTAATCATACTAATTATTCCCATCGAAATTATAAACCACATTTCCAACCACAACAAAATCACTATAATTCGTGCCTTGTCAGTTTAAGCTTCAATAAGCTTGGTTTGAACTTAACCCACAATGTCTAACATTGTCACAATGAACAAATTTCATCGGAAATAAATAAAAAAGTAAATCGTCGTTAAAAAACTACAGAGTATTTTATATATAGTGCAAATAACAACGTGTCTGTTTACTTACTGTATAGACGTTAAAATAGTTAAAATTCTTCATGTCTGTCCGTTGTTGTTTCGACAATGTGTCTCTACCGCCACCAAGGGTTTTAAATTTTAAGTTTATGTATACACTAAACGGGCGGTCGCTCTCTGTGGGATTATAAAAAGGGGTATGCGTGCGGTCGTGTGGCAGAATGGTTAACACCACATGTACAGAATTATAAAAAAAGGTCTTGTGGTCGAGGCCATCATGAGTTCGAACTAAGCCCTAAAAAATGCGCACATTCGTGTAGAAGTAGACGAACGATTAATGCAAGAGTTACATATTTCGATTTCTTTACAAAATACGGTCCTAATGAGTGCATCATGGATTGAAACTTGGCTCGGTGAAAAAACGGCCGCAAGAACGGCCGTGTAAACGAATGGTTAAGGCCACCGATTCATATATACCAATTTGTTTGTAAGAACGGTATTAGTGACAGGGACACCATGGACTCAAAACTTGTCCCATTAAAAAATATTTACAGAATTCTAACCGATTGACCGCCGAATTATATATAAAAATAATCTTTAAAAAATTAGCGAATGTATTTAAGAATATTAATATCAGGGACGCTATAGCACAATATCTGCGATTTAACAAACATGTTTGTCGGTTTGTCTATAAAAAAATAAATTTGAAATGCGATCTAACGAATTCTCTTAAAACTGATTTTGTTAACGTGACGATGGATCACAGTGCAACTACCAACCAAGATATATAAACAAAGTGAGTCTGTGAAATGCCTGTGTGGAAGAATGGTTAGCGCAAGAGTCCACATACAGGAATGCATATAACAAACGGACTTAGTAACGATGAGCCCATCGAGTTACCGAACTTAGCCTGGTGAAATGGGTCTATAATGTATTTTAAATGTTCTTAAAACTTTTGGCACTTATTTCGGTGCATTATACTTTGCATTACACGTAGAATCAAACGCAACATATTAATCGTGTATATGTTACCTAGGCTTCTTAATGATTTAAACCACAATCAGCATCGACGATTTAAAAGGCTGATACGCTACGGGTCGACAAATCTGGGAAATTATTGACCTTACGCTGTCGAACGATGCTTCTCCCGGGCAACCTTTATCATCGGGCGGCCGTTTATGACAAAATAGTATACCTTTCATAGTAACACTACACCTTATTGTCTAGGGAGTATGTAATAATCGTTCTTTGTTTAGTAATCACCCTTGCATTGTGTTTCATTGTAGGGGGTAAACATTCAAGAGACGGTTTAGATGGACCGTAATTGGATCGGGCTACGGTTAGGTTTAAATTTGTTTGTGATAAAACGATAATGATACGAAAAACACGTGTCGTGGATGTTTGAATGAGATGTGATTGGAATTTTGTTCTCTTGTTTAGCAATGTTGTTTATTTCGTGCAGATTTCTAGCTTAACATTACCAATACTTGTAATCCCTTTTTCAATTCTAGGCCTGAAATAGCATTTTTGTTAAAATATGGTTAATCTCTACAAACTACAAACCAAAATGAAATGAACTGTTTAAAAAATAAAATATTAATCATCCCCTGGGACCCATTCTTTTATGCATCTTCAATTAGCCTCGTTGGGCGTTTTAGTATCAAAAAATATCCACAGTGCTTTACAACTCTAAAACCCTGATAGGTGAAACTATAAACTTTAGAAATTTTATTCATAAATGGTCAACACTGGGCTCGTCGTAAAAGCTTTGTTAAGTCGTCTTTGTTTAAGGACCTTTAAAAGGGAATTTAACTTTCGTGTTAGTTTGCCTGCGATTCCATTACATTTGAGTGGTTTATGTTGAGCCTACACTTGTACGCGTGTTGGGGACCACTTGACAACTTTAAAAACAGAATAAACTTGTATCACTTAACAGTTTTAGCTAAAATAAAGGTGTGTACTTGACTTTGGAAAGCAAGCGATATGGGTATTAGTGGATTTGACAAATTTTCCAATTTCTTTCATTTACCTTAGCGTAGAAATTTATTTAAGCAGTCATTAAGTGTAAATTATTTAAAACGATATAGCGGAGTTTGTTAGTTATAAAGAATTTAATACATAAGGCATACTGGAACTCGGAATTGTAATTGTTAAATTCCAGCGAAACTCGGCGCAGACAAAACCTTTTATAAAAACATAAGTTCATTGTGTTCGTGAAAGATCTATTTTTGTAATCTAATAAACACTCCCATATGAGAACGTTAAGCACTTCGATGAAAGGATAGGGTTGTCAGACAGCAGTGCGACGTATAATTAATTCGGCTAAAAGGGCATTTACGGAAATGGAACGAGCATAAGACGTGTGAAGTGTTATCACCTGGTTTAGAGCAAATTGTTCAGTGCGTATTAGCAGGGATTTACGTCGGCACTCCTGACAACGCTAATATTTGCAAACCATAAATCACTGTGCTTAACGAGCGTATATGACATAGGAACTTCACCAGGCTAAGTGAATTCCCCATATGTTCCCTAAATATTAGATTAATAAATGGTTATTGAAAGGAGACGGAACGGTTTTTAAGCAGTCATTACAGAAAAGACAACATAACCAGAATTTAATCAATCCAATATTTAGATTTGATAATTTACAAAATACCTAAGATGACAGGAAACTTATAGAGACTGTCGCCCGATTAGCTTGGTTGTTTAGTGCTTGGTTCGCCTTGCAGTCCAAGGATTGCAGATTCAAAACTTGCAATAGCTGCGACGGTAGGCGCGAGCTGATCTGACGAATCTGTATGCTAACACCCCTTGCGTTTTTACTTTCACGGTGATAAGCATGTAAATCCCATCCTAGATCATATAAAATCTGTTAGTTTGGTGGTTGGAAGGTAAAGTTTGCTTTTTGAAATTTCGGACACAAGTTCCAATGGCGGCCGTACAAGCGTCACTACCATTAAGTCATTTCTACCCGGAGACTTTTGGCTCAGATCATCTCTCACAGAATTTAGCTTCTAGTGAACTATTCACCCCTCTGCAAGTTGATCGGGTTACAGTTAGCCCGGCAAGGTTAGTTGTCACCCACATCATTTAATTTTATATATTTTATTTAACATATATATTTTATAAATATAAATAGCCCGCTTATTATTTACAATATTTAAAAAAAACATTGTATTGATTATCTATAAACTATTTAAATCGTTATCTAAAATAATTTTTAAAAGTTTTAAACTATTTCACATTAATTGGTTGTTCAAATAAAACATTTTGTAGTGAGACCGAATGGTTAATCTATACAAATACCAATTCTCTACACAAAAGGTTGTTGGTGACTGCTCCGTTAAGGGTTCAAAACCCAGCCCGGTGGAAAAAGGAGTTTTATAAAACCCGTGTACCTGATGCATAATGGGAAACGATCATATTTGAATTGTTTACAGGTATGAAGACTACAGATCTACAGTGGAAAAGAAAGCAAGAACGCCATGGGGGAGGCTTAGAGATTATGGAGGACTTCAGAAGATTCAATTACCGGAGGAGTTTATTAAGTTACGAGGCTATCCACCGGAGGTTGTACAAAAGGTACACCGATGTAATTACCTAAGTAGTGGTATTGAGTACGGTCGCGTGACCGAACGCGAACGATATATATATATCGACTTACATATAAAAAACGGACTGAGCAACGAATCCATTATGGGTTCTAAATTAAGCCATCAAAAAAAAGGTGTGAGATCGTGTGGCTTATTGTCAACGAATATATAAAAATGGTCCTAATGACAAGTCAATCGTGGATTCGAAGCTTAGCCCACCAGAAAAGTGTGCGGTCATATGGCCAAATGGCTGGCGTCCTTGACACGAGATATTTACATAAACGTTCTATACTTATTACCAATTTGAAACTTAGCTCGGTAAAAAAACCGCTATTGCAAAGTGTATTACATAATAAGCTCCGTAAAAAATCCGCTATTACAAAGTGTTTTACATACTAATGTTTCATGTCAAATAATATTCTCGTTAGGGTCACCGACATTACGGGACTGGAGTTGCCGATGCACGCGATTTTCCGGTCCCGCAATATTATGATATGACAGCACTTCATAAGAGTCACGTTCGTACCAGCGACCAGGTTCTACCACCGTCCCCTGACAAGGAAATGAAGTGAGTTGTTAATATCCTAACTTTCCATGGGTCTTGGTTAACAGTTCGCTATATAGCTTAAATTTAAATCATGCTAATTACTACACTTCATTAAATGCTAATTACTACACTTCATTAAATGGTAATAAAACATACAAAATCGTAAATGCTATATTGGTAAGCAAAGTTTTTCGTGTGACCAAAGTTTTGTTAGACCTGTAAAAACAGAACAAAATTTTGAAAATGAAATTCTTATTATAGAATAGTCCAGTTATAGATATTGTTTGGAGGGTCATTATTATTTTACGTAATATTTCCAAAAATAGAATAGTAATTTTACTTTTTATTGAAAAATACATTAAGTACGTACTTCTAGCAAACGACAGATTTTCTTGTTAAGATTCGATTTCTTGTTAAGAATTAATAGATGTATCGGTCGTGTTTACCAAACGGCCAAATGCACTTCTATATTAATTGTTTTTTCCACCCTGATTTACAAATTAACTAGTTTAGGAAAGGATCAGTTTATCCCATTTCAACCATGTATCTTCCTCCAGTAAACGACAGATTGATCTCCCATTTCCTTCCGAGCACCCATACTCCTCACACACTCCAAGGTTCTCTCTCTTCCCGGACTTTAGAAGCCCGGATGATCCAGCGAACGGAGATCCTGTTAGGAGCACTACTCCACTGCATCCAAACACACCCGCATCTCCACACAAGGTGGCAGTAGTGAACAAGATAAAAGGTGAAACATTGCGTATTATTTTTAGTCCCAACCGAAAACTTTCTAGATATTTTATTCTTATATACCACTACGTGCTATAACGAATGTCGTTTTATCGTTTTTCCCGCTTGCCCTTTGCTATATTTTAGGTGAGTGTTTTTTTTTTAATTTCAAACAAAACAAATATTTTTTAATAATTGTACCTAAAAGAAAAAAACAAACCTAGCATTAACTAATAATAATAAACTTAAAATGAATATATTCTGGTGGGGTAGATTTCACGATGTGTAAAAAATATACACTTAAAATCCCAATATTTTATTTAGGATGGGATAGAATATTTATGTTTACTCTCGTGAATGGGAAACGCATAGGGCGTTACCACACGGGCAATCGTCAGATTTCCCCGCACTCACCATCGGGTCACCGAAGCTATTGCATAAGTGCCTTGCGCAAGGACACATCTGATTAGCTAGCAACAAGTTTCGATTCTGCTAAACTTCGACTAAAAGGCAAACGCACTAACTCACAAAGCTAAGCAGTCGGACGATTTCCCCCAAACCATTGGCTGACCGCCTAACGGCAGAACACTTTACCAACTGCCAGATGATGGTCCAAACAATATATAGAAAACGACATATCAGACAGTCGTTTGAATCCACCACAGGGGCGGGCTTTCGCAGAGAACTTCAAGAATATCCGCACGAGGGCGAAAAAGAGCCACTTACATGGAACGGGGAAAACGATTTCTACCAGCTAAAGAAGTCAATAGATGGCGGTAGACAACCGTACTATCCGACACCTCCTAAAACGGTAGGATTTTAGTACGGTCGTGTGGCCGAATGGTTAACGCGACCGATACATATACCGACTCTTATACAAAAAACGGTCTAAGTGACGAGCTCATCATGGGTTCGAAACTTAGCTCGGTAAAAAAAAAATCATAAAAAAAAACAAAAAAAACGGTAGGATTTTACGGCCGTGAGGCGAAAATGATTAACGCCACCGATACATATATTTACCATATGTTAGTGACGAGCCCATCATGAGTTCGCAACGTAGCCCGGTTAAAAATAAAAAAAACGGTAGGTTTTTTCAGTTGTGTGAGTTTAAAGTGGATTTATATACCAATTTCTATACAAAAATAGTATTAGTGACTAACTAGCCTATTATGGGTTCGAAACTTGACCCGCTAAAAACACAAAAAATAGGATTAGAGAAGGGTTGTGGCCAAATGGTTATCCCTCTTTAATCCAGTAGGTTTAGTTAAACCCGGACCGCATAACTGCCGGTTGATTCGTGTCGTACCTTAAAAGGTGGTAATATATATTTTCACTTCAGGTACATCCGAATAATAGATTAAGACCCGAAGATCAACGCTTGGAGTTGAGATCAGTGAATGCGCTGCGAAATATCGAGCGTGAGCAGTGGAAAACGACCTATGATTACAATTACACGGGTACGATTTAAAAATAAGCATTTATATCAGCTTAAACAGGCTAGAATTGTTTTATTTTAATTTTTACCGGGCTAAGTTTCGAACCCATGATGGTCTCGTTACCTAGACCGTTTTTATGTATAGAGTGGTATATATCTCGGTCGCGTTAACTACACGACTATTTTAAACAGGCGAAATCGTAATTATTATTTGTGTTTCAGGTAACGGACCATCGAACCAGATGCATCTGGACGATTATCATAAGAAGATGGTTGATGAGATAAACACGGGAAAAGATAGCAGGAATAACGACTTGGTTCGTTTGATATTGGGGGATGAAACTAAAAGGAGGGAAATAAGGAAGTAGGGAAGGAGGGAAACTGCACACATTAGGGGTTTGGGGTTATTGTAATGCCTTCGGTTGGAGTTGGGTATATATGTGGTTAAAATTGTTTATATCTAGGATTACACATCAGTTTTTTTTTGTTTTATTAGAGAGCAATTTCCCCCTTCCCTCTATTTTTTCCCTTCTGTTAGTGTTGTCCGACATTTCTATCGTGGGTATTTTATGCATTGGAGACTAGAGCATAAAATTTACTTCAATTAAAACCTGTGTAAAAAGGGAAAACTAAACCAAGTCATTCAACCATATAAACCAAGTTAATTTAAGTAAAGCGTTCAATGTAAAGTTTTCCGACAGATTAGCTTGGTAGGTTAGTGCGTCGCCTTTTTAGCCGAATGGTTGCAGGTTACGAACTGGTCGCTTGCTAGTCCTTGGGCAGGGCATATAGCGGACAATACCTAAACCTAGTGGGTTGTTGGTTTTATAAAAGGAGCGTTTCAATCATAGACAGCACACTGCAATAGCTCCGGTAACCCAGGTATTTAACGACTGTACATACAGCTGTCAACGCTCCTATATTTGTTCTCTTATTTACCACGATAAACACGAATAAATATCCTATCCTAAGTTAAAAGTTGCGAAAAATAAAGAAAAATTCGAATACGGTCAACTTACCTAGATTCCTCTGACGACACCGTCTTTTATACCTCCCCGTCCATCCGAGGGAAGATATGCTCGGATGTACCAGAACCGTAGCGAAGTAAAAGCTAATATCTGTTACCCGGATACAAATCCAACTGATGATAGTCCAGATGTTATGGATTCCCGTGAATACATATCGCTACCGGCCACACCGTTACCACTAAGACGGAAGGATGAATGGTACAAGACTGGCAGGAAAACAGCTGATCCAGTAATGAAGAAAGATAAGGTAGATGGACTTTATAATTTAGATCAAAAGATATTTTTAAATCCTAAGAATATATTGATATTTAGGATATTCATGTTTTATCCCCGCCAATACAAATACTGCTAGGGGGCGTTTTTACACAGGCAATCCTCAGATTATCTCGTGAATACGTATGGTAGCGTTATTACACGGGTAATTGTCGGATTACCTCGCGTCCACCGTCTGGTCAACCGAGTTATTGCAGTGAGTTGAGTATATGATTGAGACATTAAAAAAATTTAGTAGAATCGATTAGTCCACTGGATCTCTGCAATGGTCGGTAAGTGCCTTGTCCAAGGACATAACCGAATGACTAGTGGCTAGTTTCGAACAATTTAACACAACGCAGAGTTTTACATAATCACAAACTTTTTTTTGAGAAGAATGAAAAATCGCTGAATGACGGACGGTTGAAGCCGACGATTACCGGCACAAGTTTGCCGCATTGTGATGAAGAAGATGAAGAACAATGGAGAATACTTCAATTCCAGAATAATCCAGACCACGGTAAGAACCCACGACATTCAATAGTTTGGTTCTATGTTGTAGGATATTTATGTTTTATCCCTGTGGATGGGAAAACGCAACGGTGGGTTACCACACGGACAATCGTCAGAATACCTCGCGAATGTGTAATGGAGTGTTACCATACGGGCAATCGTCAGTTTACCACGCAAATGCTTATATGATCGTTACGCCACGGGCAATCGTCTGATTTCCTAGCGAACGCGTATTATATCCGACTTTTTTTAGTACACCCGACTAATCCACTAATTCAGGCGATGCCCGCTTAGTGCTTTGCCCAAGGTCACAACCTTCTAGCTTATAGCGAATAGTTCGATCCTACAACCTTTTAACTTATAATCGAAGAACAAACCTACACCCTATTTTGCGGTCCTTTTTTACATACTCAGGGTGCATGTGGGAATACATAACGTAAACATACTAAAAATATACAACTGGGATACAAATTGATTTGCGTATGTGTTTAAAGGTCTTCGAACTGTAGCATCTGCTCGAACTAGCAAGGATGATCTGAAATTAACGCGAGATCTACAAAGGCTTCCGAAAACAGTGGAAGAGTTGGTAGATCTTCCCGAAGATACAAAGTATTACCTAAAGGATTACCAAGAAGAACGAGATTCAAAATTCAAGGTAAAGATAGGATACCGTGAAATCTTTTATAAACACAAAGGTTATGCTTAATATGTTTGTTTTGGTAAGTCCCTTATGGGGATTATTCCAATTAATCACATTTTAATCTAAGCCTTTTAATAAACCTTAAATTAATTACGGTAAAAAGACATACGTCATACCACCAATTGGTCTTAATTGAAGCGCTTTCACTTATCGTAAGAAATCTTATAAACCCACCCTATAAGCGTAATTAATTGACTCTACAACCTTGCATCATATCCAAAATAGAACGAGGTCTATATAAGTAAGTATGTATTCAGGCAATCTCACAAACGTAAAATGGCGCGTAACATAAGAGTTGGTGGTTTAACTAAAGACCAGCATAAAATATTAAAACGTGTCTTGAAGGATATTGAACGAGCACGGGAATTGAAAACGATTGAGTCCCAGTACCAAGCAAAGGAAGATATGAAAGCGTTGAGACATAAAGTCGACCAAATGGGAAGAAGATTGGAGCCAAAAGCTTTAGATCAACACGCTGAACAGGTATGTATTCGACCGCATAGCATGGTATGTTAGAGCTTCGACTTTTAGCCAAATATTTGCGGGTTTAAAACTGGTTGCTTGGTGGTCGGTTGTGTTCCTAGCCAACCAAATTAGCGAACATTGCTTGAGCTGGTTTGGTCGTGTAGCCGAATGGTTAACGCGACCGATACATATACCCACTTTCATACAAAAAAATGGTCTTAGCAACCCGTAATGGGATCGAAACTAAACCCGTTAAAAAAACATTGCTTGAGCTGATCCCAGTAAAACAAAACGTTACTTTAGCCCCATGACTTGAACGCAAGTTTGTATACACAACGCACTGCAATAGTTTCAGTAATCCTACGATGTGCGTTAGGTAATCTGACAATTGCCCGTGTTAACACCGTTTGCATTTTTTCCGTTTACGTAGTTTAGCCCATTAAGTCTTATAACAATCAAATTATAACAGGGGTTTTAAAATTAAATATTTTGAAGGTTTCCATGGATAAAATAAAAGAAGAAAATCTTAGAAGCAGCTGTTTAACGACACCAGAACGTTATACAACGGGACTTAAGTTTACAACAGAAAAGATCAGCGATAAAGGAACATTGACGGATTTACACGACAGGGTAATTGCTTATTGGTTATATCTATTTCTTAAGCTGTAATTTCTAAGTCGAAACGCCCGGTAAGGTTTGAATAATTATAACGGGCAACTACCAGTGTTTTTTTCCGGTTTTGACTAAGACACTCATAATAGGCTTGTTACTAGGTCCGATTTTATACATCATGCTCTATATCTACTTTCTTTATCCGGCAAAATTTCTAACCCATAATGGCGTTGTTGCTGAGAGCGGTTTTGGAATGCAGTATATAAATCGGTCGCGCTAACCATTTAGCCACATAACTCACAGGCAACTGGAAGGATACAAGGAGTTCCCTACAACGTGGCGGCGCCAGATACCGACCGTCGATCCACCGCTGCAGAATCGTCAGGGGGTGCTATCGAGTTATGTGACGCGTTCCAATCCATTTTCACTGAGTCTTGATGCGGGAAGAGATAATCTCGGAGCTCGATCTGGACTTCTATCAGCGATGAGTGGGGCGAGCACAGGATCAATACTAAAAGCGCCGGGATCACCTCCCCGATCAGGACCAAGCCGAAGTATCTCGTTTAATGAGGTCGTTTTATGATATGATATTCATGTGTGCCACAGTGAATAGGAAATCGCAAAGGGGTTATACAATGGGCGATCGTCAGATTACCTTGCTCCCAACGTCGGATTATCAGAGCTATTACAGTATGTTGTATATTATTTAGACGATCTCAATTTTTTAGAATCCATTAATCCACTGGGTTCAGGCAATTTCTGTTAAATTCCTTACTCAAGGACACAACCGACCAATCAGTAACCAGTTTTGAACATGCAAACCTTCGGCTGAAAGTCGACGCACAAACCCACCAAAGCTAATAAGTGGTACATTTTCTGTTTTTTTTAGTTTTCACCCTGAAATCAACAACAACAAAAAACATAAAAATATTAGAAACCAGGATAAAGACGGAAAACGACATCCGTTATTAAAACACGTCTATAAATATGTGAGAGATGATACAAATGAAAAAAAGATTAGGAAGTGGTAAATTGTTGGCTAAACTGGAGATAAAAAGCCACAAGTAATTAATTATCGTGATTTATGGCAAAACCATTTCCTGAGAATTGGACCTATCAATTTTACAGTGGTGTAAATCGAAATGCAATAAAACTCCGAAAATAACTTGGATTGTGTACAAAACAAAGTTACCAGCAAACTCGGTTTGTACTTTCAGCCCTGTTTAACCTGTTTTGAGTTCACACGCAAAAAGCGCATTATTTATTACAAGATAATAGAACTCCGTCATGCTTAAACCACAACAAACATTCACAAATCTTATCGTTGTTGACGTGTTTGGAAACACGAAGTCAAAACAAGGTTTCCCAGATATCTAAACGCAACGGAGATCACTATATAAAGTTGAAGTTCCCACTTTTTTGATTTGTTCAAAACTAAATAACATCGTAATTATTAGAATATTTAATGTGCTCTTTTTATGTTTTGTTGCGGCCGTACTTACCTTTTGTTGCTGCCGTACTTGGCCTTTTATAATCAGATACGCGCAAAAATCTGGTTGTTCTTGCATTGCGGTATAATGAAAACAAAATTATAAAATGATTAACAAAAAGCGTGTCAATAAAACAAAACATAATCAAATCATACACACCTGAAATGTCCGGCCAAAATATCTAATATAATTTTCCGTGCACTACAGAAAACTCCTTTAACAATAGTATTATATCAATTTTACCACCACTTGATTCACACTTAATGTTGAAATAAGTCAAGGTTCCAAGGGTGCCACGCAACACGCACTAAAACAGGATGTGACGTATAACTTTAACACGAGAGCAAAAAAAAAACATACAGAAACACGTGACCGTAACATGTATAGTTTTTTTTGTCTAGTGTCCAAATTGTGGTAGATTATATACCAAAACAACAGCCTATATTGCATTGAATCATTTTTTCCAGTCTGGACTTTATATTTTAACGATAATGTTTTTGTTTTGATTAGTACTTAAAGGTGTGGTATGAGCCAAAAATAGCAGGTTCAAATAATTCGTAGGAAATCTCGGTTAGTGGCAAAACAGTAATTGATATGATCGGGACTTTGTACGAATCGTGTGAGGAGTAAGCGTTTTATACCAAGTTGTGTGATCACGAATGGGCTGTGCCGTGGAAGGTTGAATTTAAACGAACATATTTCTACTTTCTCCTAAAAAAATATTAAGTTACCATTTAACAATAGGTTAGTACTGAAGTTATACCATAAAAAACTTCAAAAGTGGGGATAAGTTCATATTTAAACAAAGGATTGTAAAGTTTAACAAAAAAACTTTAAAAAACAATGTAAATCCACTAATTAAAAAGATTGTTCAGTTACCGTTTTTTTCTTTCCAGGTTGTAAGAGTCGCATCATCTGAATACGGATCTCGGTTCAAATTGTCTACATCACCACTCACAAACAACGTAAGCACGACACACCGGCCATCCACACCACTACCGACTCCCCCAAGATCAATTCGAGAACCTTCTATACACTCTGGTATGCATTTTAATTTCCACTCAATAGATAACACTTATCTTTTTTGAAAAATATTTTCCAACTACGATTGCAGACAACATGAATGTGAGTCACGTTTAAACGGCGATAATTGGCAGTTCCGTCACTAGCGATGACGCATTTCCTTTCCAAAAAAACAAGTTTTCCAGTTCCGCCTAACATTGTAAAAACACACTTCTCCATTTAGGGACTTCCCCGACTGGTCCAGCGCTCCGCCCTTCCACGGCCACCGACCATGCTCACGTCAGAATGACACCACGTGACCATTGGAGGTGGAGTTACGACACTAGGGAGAGTGCCGAGTTTGCGCCGTTCCGTTGGAGTCCAAAACCGGGGACTCCGTACCCACAGTCTTCACTGATGGACATACAAAACAGCTGGAGCAAGGTGAACACCACAGATTTATATATGTAGATAAATTAAAAAAAAAATATTTGAAGTCTGAATTATACAACATCTAGCTAGCCCCCAATCAGCCGAGTGAGCGCAGGGGGCGTTAACACACGGGCAATCAGTACCTGATTTTCTCGCGCCTATCGTCTAATCGCCTAAGATATTGCATAGTGTTGTGTGTAATAGCGACATTTCCCAATTTAAACATTCTGTGTTTTGGAGAACAAACAGAGTATTGCAACAACAAATATTTTTAAGGCAATTATTTCACGTTGTCATATCTAGGATGAATAATAAATTCAGAGAAATATATGAAGCGTTCTTGTACGTAAATCAAATTCTGCGGTTAAGTGAAACGTCATACTGAAGACACGACCTCACGTGACCATACCATCTGCACCACTTGATCTAAGAAAATAAACATCGAAAACACGCAAAAAATCTGTTATCGCATCATCACACAGTACATTCAGAATTCCGCGCAATATCATGTGACTGGATGGTTAATGTGACCTGTACACATACCGAATATATACGAAAAATCTTTGGGACGAGATTTTAATGTGCTCGAACCATAACCTTGTATAAAACTATTTTGACGTACGTCCGAGTGGGCGAAATATTAACGCGATGCAACAAGCCCATCATGGGTTCGATACTATGCTCGGTAAAAAATAAATTCTTTATTTTACAGAGCGGTGCTCACAAACGACTCCATCAAGCTTTCCTTGAAACTGCACCGGATATGAGGTATAAATCACTATTATGAGCTCACACCGGGGTATATTTAATAGTTAGTAAAGTTGGTAATTTAACAAAATAATGACTAATTTGTCAAATTAATTGGTTCAAATTTTAGATAAAATTCTATTTGAATAAGGGTATCCTCACTTTCAACAGGATTTTATTTGAACAAAATACTGTTATTGCTTTTGAAAGCAAAATGCGAATTAAAAAAACTACAAAAGACCAATTTAATTTTTATAATGTATTCGACTTTAAACAAGTACCATTTATAATAAAGTCTTTTAACAGGGCAAATAGCCGACACTATGAATTAGCAGATGGATCGGCAGATTTACGATTCCACCACTCGATTAAACACAGAGAAAAGCGTCATAAGTTCTATGGCTTCAACAGCTATCACTTCTACAACGGAAACGCCATTCTTTAAGAAGCAAATTTATAATAACAGAAACAAAGGTTACATTGGAGCAAAATCGTCAGATTTAAAAAAAAACTAGAAATGGGTATTTTTGTAAAAAAATGTTTTTTTTCCTTTTCCAGTTCACCTAATATCACTGTCCAGAGTGCTAAAATGTCTTTAAATAACAACTTTTAATAATTAAGAACTATTTCACACAGCTCGGTTGCTTTTACCAGTTTGTTAGTGGCACCAAAACAGCATGAAAATTCAAATTCTTCTAGTATAAATGTAGTATATACATAGGCTACTGCCAGTATTTATTATCCACTTGCATTTCAATAAAATACTTTTAGCAAATTGTTATTTAAATTTGGCATCCTATGATCGTTATGGGACGGTTTCAGCATTGTCTAATTTAAATCGTTAAACGTCGATTACGGCCGTGTGGCCAAATGGCGTCCGACTCACCATTTCGTATATATATAACAGGGGACTTACAGACGAGGCCATTATGAGTTCAAAACTTAGCCCAGCAGTAAGAAAAAAACGTCATTTTATATTAAACATGCTGTTCATTTTTTAACCAGTATAGGCACTTATCTTGATTATTGGCTGGATTACCTAAGTTATGAGCATGTCTTGCTTAAAATTAAATTATACTGTTAATCAGTCTTGCATGAGAAATTATGATTTTGGTATTTAGAAAATAAAGTAAAATCAAAAACAAACTATTCTAAATGTCAATAAAAACATATTCATTTTATTTTAACAAAACCTTTTTAGGAATTTTTGTTAAATGATGCATAAACAATCTCGTTACGATGTGGATTGTTATTCCATTACCGTAAGTGAGTTATAGCGCAATATAAAACGATATTTTCTAACCCCGAACTAATCAGTAAACTCGAGTGAACGTATTGGAAAGTAAAGTGCTTTAGTTTATTAATTTAATCTAAAGAGTGTTTGCATTTCTGCGTTTATTTGATTTGCCCACCTCTTGCCGTACTTGCCGCCAAATTTGCAAAAAAAAGCGATAGAGATTGTTTAATTTAAACAAAACTTCAAGGAAATTAAGTTAGTTCAGCCCTAAAATAAACTAACCAGCTCTTTGTATAAAGTAAAGATATAAAAAAAAATAAACAAACTATTTAGATTTTTCTTAAATTATAAATTACATACACTTTCGTTAATAAGATAACGAGAATTTTATAAATGGGTGTCAAGTTCTAAATGCACAAGTATGAGGAAACAAAATACCATTGAATTGATAACATGCATACGACAATAAACACTGACCACAAAAATTTTGTAAAAGTGTGTATGTAAATTTATGGTATAAATTTTGATCAAATTAGCGATAACCATGCAAAAGTTTAGATGAATTGAAGTAAACGAGAAAAACATTAAATCGTAGATATCTAACAGCAAGCTTTTATTCAATAAATAATAAACAAAGTATTATTTAAAAGTTTTAAGCGGGAGATGGTACACAGTGCAAAGTGGACAAATCGAAAAGTATACACGCTCGTACTTACACAGCCCGGACGCTAAATGACAGGATTTAGCTTATGCATACGATAATGGATTTTGTTATGCGATTTCCTTATCACGGTGTCATCTGTCTTTAAAGAGGAAAACCTCGGCGAGTGTTACCAGCTGATACGAACCTCATTTTATGTTGAAGTCGCTATCGTGACCTATCTTGACGTCATTCAAGTTTAAAAAAGTAATGGAGAACTATAAGATTTGGTAACCCTTAGGTATAGCGATCAGGTGAAGAGGTAAAGTAACGAGATGTTTTTATTGTTTATTTGATCATTGCGATCAAAACATAAGGTTTAGCGAGATTAATGGAGGTTTAACGAAAATCCGAACGCGTTGGATTTAGTAGTTTGTTTTGAAGAAGAAATGTGAGTGGTTTTTAAGGAGTATTACTGTTTTAAAATTTAATGAATAATAGGGATCCAACATTTAAGGTATTTTAAAATTAATAGAGATTCAGTTGGATTTACGGAAAATCAAAACGAGTTGTTTATGGCAGTTTATTAGACGACTTGGCAGTAGTTTTATTTTAAACAGCAAATTTTAAATTTTAAGACTGCTGCAGCACATTGCATGTATTAGTAAATGTTGTAACATATTTTATATATATCTACATAATATTTTCCTTTTGAAAAGAATTACTAATGCTGGCAAGGCGTGGCAGCAGTTTCTATATCGCACAAATTATTCGCATACTAGAAAGAGTTTTGTACATTCCATATGTTTTGTGACAAATAATAAAATCGGCTTAACCTATCATGGTGCGTGAAGTTTAATTAATTTTCTCGTACGTGAATGTAAATTTGTGCCGTGACAATTCTGTGTGTGCAATGCACAGTTAATTTGAAATCTAACGACGTCGAATTGAATTAATATGTGAAACTCGTTTATATGTGAAAGAAGAGGGAAAACCGCGTTTTTTTGTTTACGTAAACTGATATTTATAGATCTTCTAACATTTTTGTGAATGGTCTAATACATTTTTATATTATATATTGCAATACTAACGTTGTTCTTGTTATTACAGTTTAACCAAGTTAAAAATTTAACCACAGGATTGAGAAATTTAATAGGATTTTGTCATAAAGTTAAGCAATGTTTCTATGTGCTACTTAGGGCATTAAATAATAAATTTATAAAATTGAGAACAAAATGTACTCATAGTGTGACTTGACTGTTAATTTTACACACTATATATATATATGTGTGTGTGTGTGGGTGTGTGTGTTTTAGAAAGTAAAGGTTACAATCGGTTAAGTATAAACATATCTGAGAAGCAAAATAATTCATATTATTATATTTACGTCAAAGAGTTTCCAAAGGACAGTTGATAATAGGTTCTTACAAAGGACAGTTGATAATGGGTTCTTCCAAAGGACAGTATAGTTTATAGGCAACCAAAATAACATAATGTCTAAATTATACACAACACATTGCAACAACGGTGGGCACGAGTTAATCTGACTGCCCGTGTGTTATCGACCACTTTGGTTTCCCCCTTTACGAGGATAAATAAGAATGTCTTATCCTATCGTTTCCTGCATAACCAACTAAACTGTAAGAGTTGGGCTATTTTATGACATATTTTTTAACCACTGTGGTGTTACGTGGTCTATAAAAAGTAACCAAATTGCGTTAACGTAAGATTGACCATGTAAGGTCGTGTTATTTCTGCGAATATCTATACCGTAGCGTTTGCGCTCTCTTAGAACTTAACAAATAATCGATTATTCTAAGAAAATACCAATACTATATCCAATTAAAGATCTAAGAAGTATAATAGGTTCTAAGAAATTTGATGAAATTAGACGAATGAATACCACACCTTCACTTACTAAAAACGCCGTGTACCCACATTATGAAGATTTTTACAAAAAAGGTGGCCTTTTACCCAGGATTTAATGAAATTGAATGTTTTATTACCAAGGTACAAATGAAAAGAAGACGAAGAAAACTATGAATAGAGTTAAACTTCCAAAACATTATACAAACTTTTAAAAAAATGATATAAACTTTCCAAAAAAATGAATTCCACATTAAAAAAGAAATTAAACGTTTTAAAAAATCTTAGTTAAAGTGTTTAAAAAGATTATGAACTAAATTAAACTGTAAACCTTATTAAAATGCGGAATATTGAAATGCGGATCCGTCGCTTCTTAGAAGTTCCGCTTCTACCTTAGTTCGCATTTTCCCGGAAACGTTTATTTGGCGTGGATTATTATACCGCTGTATGTCAAACATTTTCGTTCAAATTTGAACAGAAAGTGCCAACGCAAAATGACTCCGGTAATGTTCGCGACATAACGGCGCAATTAGAAGGAGAAGTGTTGTTTGTGTATCCGAACCTCAATTTGGGAATGTATCAAGTGCAAGCTTGTGTATCCGGTTAAAGTTATGTTTACATTAAACGGTTTACGTATCTCGGTACATCTGTATTGTCGAAATTAATGCAGGAGCAGTATCACTGTGGGGGCGAGAGGTGGTGAAGGTTAACGTGGACAGCGAAAAAGTTTCGATAAATATAAAAGAGATAGCGGCGGTGCGCAGAAGTCAGAAGAAGCGGCAGCTTCTGCTGAGATTCGCGAGGCAAATGTGTGAACGTCGTTCCATAAATATTTCATATATTGATATTAAATTATATATATATATATATAAATAGGCTTTATTTCAAAGAGTATATTGTTGATTCAATTTTTAAAATCATGCAACGTTATAAAAAAGGTTTTGTTCTAAAAAAGTTGATTTTTAATTCTTAATGTATTAATATTTTAGATTCGCTGTCATAGCACAAAGCCAAGGTTAAAAATGTTGAAATTAATGTTGGGAGCGTTCCTAATTTATTTAGGAGTTTCTGTTGGGGCAGAAAATAATAACCAAGTCTTTCTAACTCGTGGCGCCGAGTCTAGTTTGAATCTACACAAGAAATTGCCACAAATGGACCACGACCAGTCAGCCAAGGGCATTTACAATATTACGAAATCAAAATCCGGAATTAAAACAGGTAGGACTAAGTGACCGCATGCATAAAGTAATGCCTATACTTTTAGGCATATTTTTGACGTTTTTATTAAATGTAACTTTTTCGGGGTTAAATTTAATTTTGCTTTAAATTCCAGTGTATTTATTTCATATAAACCTTGTTTAATAATTTCCTTAATTATATATTATCACAACTGATAATCGGTTCGAGTAACTTAAACAGCCGATTTAGCGTATCAAGGAAGCAACGGAATCACGATTCATGTTGCAAGTTGGTGCCAAACCAAAAACCAACAAGAACACCTTTAATACGATTATACAACAGACGCGTTAGCAGATTGCATTGGATTAGTTCGGTTTGTGTAATCAAAATCCGTTTATTTAATCGGACACACCCACAATTTACACTGCTTCTTAAATTACACTCTGCGCGGTTACTCGAGTTTGCTCGATTTTTCATAACTTTCAAATATGCAACATTTATACAAACTACGACTAGCAAAAACAATTCTATTTAAAAATAATGGTATCCACCCAAATACAGTTATGATATAATTTTTTTTTGCGCGAAATTTTGTGCCTGTAATAGTCCTTTTATTCAAAGCAGTTACATATTCCAACTTTTACTGTAATATTGAGATAACAAGTTAAAATACATTGCAAAATGTTATAGTATTAG
>CH002614.1:1475062-1492567 GCA_000149265.1 Ciona savignyi
CCTTTCTTTGTTAATAAGTCCCAATATAAAACGCTTCTTTGAGGTGTACCTTATAAATCATCGGCAATAAATCTTGTTTCTGCTGTTTTGACACAATCCTCCTCCTTACTAAAATCAATGAAAACTCCTTCATTGCTTCCCGAGTTATTTACCAACAAGTCTGATATTTCTTCTTCAATAAGCTTCCAATATTAAACCACTTATTTTCATGAACATAATCTATAGTCGCAAACCTATCCAAATTTGGGCATTTTACCAGTGATGGAGTTTAAGAGGTTTGCATGTGTTCGGTCAAAACCGTTCTTGGAACGTCGGGATAATCACTGATCCGATTCTTGCTTTTTTAACAGACATTAGACCTTTTAGAGAACCTGTTGTAAGTAAGTACGATACAAAAGAGAACATGAATAAATCCAATCACTGCATGTTACCCATATCGCTTCTACTGACTGCCTTCATGGCTTGATTTAAGTCGAATGTGCAAACCAATCTCAGTACATTTTATGTGAACTGGAACAGTAAGCGAAATGCAAAGGGGTTGCCCACGTGTGCAGGGCCGGTTTTAGGCCGATTTGACCGATTAGATCAAATTGGGCCCCGCATCTTGAAGGGGCCCCGCGCTAGCGGTGGTCTTTCTGTATTACGAGGTTTAAAATACTACTGAAACGTAAATTTAAAAGTGAAATAATATTCTTTCTCATAATATCAATTTCGTACGCATCGTAACTAAGTCAAATTTATTTTTCTGTGTCTGCCTGTTACGTCATAATGAATATGGTTGCTAAACAATATACATATATGTGTATATATATATATACAATATATCGTAAATAAGCATCCACATTACCTTTAATTTGTTTATAGCAAGTATTAAATGTCTATTTTTGTAGTTTGTATGTATTTTATGATATATAAACACCCATAAATTTTGCTATGAAGAGTAGGGGCCCCGCCATCACATTTCTAATTGGGCCCCGCGGTTCCTAGCACCGGGCCTGCACGTGTGGCAACACTTGCCTGACATTGAATGTTCCCTACATTTGAACAAGATACTTTAAATTGTTCTGAAATATTTGCCGAAGTACCAACTTAGTTTTGAAAGACGTGTCCAAACAAGCTCTGCACATTTCACATTGGTCAGTGTTCTCACTTTTCGACGTATCGACCGAGTTTATGAAATATGAAGAAAGAATTGTTCGTTAAATGCGGGCTTCGCTCTCAGATTGAAAGCGAAATAATAAAGCGAAATGAACCAAATTTTCTTTACTAACAAATTGGTGGGACCCCGAACGATAAAACTAGGTCGACGCAATAAAAATAAAACACAGCCAACCCCGTAAATGGTAAAAATGGGTGACCATCGCCACAAGAAAAAAATGGAAAGACGCTTATGTTTACAGTGGATTCAGCCAAAAACTTTTGCATGATACCTATATATCCACGATACAAGACTTTTTCGCCATTTTTATTGAACCGACCGATAAAGTGACGTGAACCGTATTTGGGGTGCCGCAGCCAAGTATGCGTCAATCACGCATATATAATTCGATCGAATTCACTTTCGGTTGAACCAAGATCTGTGACGTTAACGAGGATCTCGACGTCATGTATAATCCAGTGCGATATCGTCTGATCAAATCCAGAGTCTATAATTTGTCCGTTTGTACCGTGTACCGTGGTAATGAAATCTGGACGACAAGAAAACCCTAAATGGGAAGATAAGATAAAAGGAATCTGTGGCATCTATGCTTGCGTGTGAAGGGGGTATTCAATAACATTAAACCCGCATCCACACATAGCATAAAGGACAGGGTGCTATTATAATATATCTCTTATTTGTATGGTGACGTTCGGTAACATCACCTGTGCTGTGACGTCACTTTACTGTGACGTTCTTAGAAAACCAAAATATTTCAAAGATTTCGCTTCATCATTTAGTGATTTAAATCTTTATGAAGAAATAAAATTGTAAGGAATTTACTCTCCGCAAAGATGATAAGTTTGGACGATCAAATACGCACGTCACACTCTTACGCGGTGTTAGATGGCGCGCGACACGGTGGGTTGAAACGTAATTAATCTTTAGCCGCATTGCAATTTAATCACATGTGGCATATTCAATTTGAATACACACATCTCTTTGATTCAGAAGTCGTAACAACGGCTTATGTAACTATAATAAACACATATTTTCAATTTAAAATTCACATCATCTTATTTAATTTTAATAAACATAATATATATATATCTTCGCTTTAGAAGTCTTAACATTGGCTTATGTAGGTTTATTCAACCCATCTCTTTTATTCAGAAGTCGTAAGGACTCGCAGGCGAAGATGGTTATTCTTGCCCGATACGTTGGTTGATCAATTACTGTCAAGATGCTTTGACCCTGACGAGTGTTCCATATGGTAAGTATTGCTTTGGCACCAATGTAATAAAAATCCTATGCTGTTCTAGAATAGTAATAATTTATAACTGCCTTTAGAAGACGCATTTTTTGAGGGTATTGAGTAAAATTTCCCGTAAAATAAAGAGAGACACGAGCTGCTAACTATTTTACTATAGCAATACTATAACTAGTATTGCCGGTTTTCCCGCCTTTTGTTGGCTATATTTTTACAGCCTGTTCCTTTATTTATTCTTTTTTAATAAGAGATAAAATATATAAAATAAACATAAATAAAGGTTAAAACAAATGACCGGTGTCTGAATATGCTGTAAAATTTCTATATTTTTTGATGTGTATCATTTAATTTATTTTACTACTCGGACAGGTCGAATTGGTCTGGACAAGACTACTGCAGCGCATCTTGTGGCGGAGGAATAAGGACACTACGTAGATACTGCATCCATCTTTTTGACATGGTCGATTGCCGGGGTAACAACACACTCCAAGAAGAATGCAACGCGCATGCGTGCCCGACATGGGGTATGTGGTCAGCGGTAACTCCTTGTAGCAAATCGTGTGGAAGAGGACATCTACTAAGAAACAGGTTTCAATATTTGCTTTGATGTGGCGTAGTTGCACGTGTTGTAGAGAGGTCTTTGGACTAAGAACCAAGACCCGGCTGGCGTAATTAATTTTTAGTTCGACAAAACAAATACTTAAATAAATTGCTTAAATTTAATCAAGGCACTATGTTATTGCGCTTATATTACCGAATTAAAATGTAAAATTCTTGTCTTACTTCAGTCATTTTGACCAAGTATTTAAACTTTCTCTTAAAAACTCTTCACTAGGACCGTTTTAATATCCAAAATTCGGCCACACGACCGTTACAAATAAGGACTCGCTAGAATACTATAGGAAATCTCCGCAAATCTAATGTTAATATACTAACGATAATTAGGCCATGAGGGGTAACCCTTTAAAAATGCTATTTTAATTAAACAATATGGCTAAAAAGAAAAATATGCAACTCTTTAGTTTTGCTTTAAAACTCGTTAATAATACCGATTTTGTCGCAAACATAATGCAGTAACGACGTAGGAATTTGACACAGGTTTATTATAGGCCACTCCTTGTAAAACATGATTAAAGAGCTGTTAATAATTACTTTAAAACCGCGTATAAAAATCAATAGAAATTATGCATTATTGAATATCACACACCTAAAGCTGATGTAATAAGTCATAATGTATTGATGTGTGATGTATTTAGCTATATCTTATATTGTATTTATATTTGCTGTTAGTTATGTCTTATAATGTATTTAGTCCTACTTGTTTAGTTAATTTGTATTAAGGTATATCCTATTCACCAAATCGATTCTCAACAGACAATGCGTTCTTGGCTCTGAAGTGGCGTCGGGTTGCGATGGAATTAGTCATGACGTCATGTCCTGTCGGGAATCTGATCACTGTGAGGCGCATTGGAGCAATTGGAGCGGGTTCGGTGTCTGCACCCGATCGTGTGGAGGAGGGTTAGAGGAGAGGACCAGACGATGTTTGGGAGGAAATGACGTAAGTCAAGATTAATGACGTGAATTAGGGAAATGACGTAAGTCAAGGATATGATATTTTTCAAGAAAATGTCACAACTTTAGGTTAGTTCACGTAACGAAGTTTGATAAAAATGAACACTTGGGCCGAAAATAAATAGACGGAAGTCAATTTCAAATCTATTTAAAAATGTAATGTAAACCACATTATAATTTAAGAGGTAAGTGATTGGTAACACATTCTGAAATTTCCGTAGTTTGATTGGTGGTTGCATTCCAGTAGTAACTCGGATATTTTAGGTTAGATTAGAGTTAGGTATAAATTTCCGTAGTTTTTTATTTCCGCATTTTTTAGTACTACAAATTTTAGCCTTTTTTGAACAGTTTTATATTTCCGTATATTTCTAGTATTTTCATATTTCCGTATTTGGCATTTAAAAATGGGTTGTAAAATGTGTTTTACTAAAATGAGGGGGGTCCGAATCATACACAACCTACTGCAATAGCTCCGGTAACCCGACGGTGGGTGCGAAAAGATCTGACGATTGCCACTGTGATAACCCCCTTGGGTTTCCCAATTCACGAGCATAGACATGAATATCTCAATCTATCCTAAAACATATTAGGTCGACATATGCCAAGGGCCTTCGGTTCATCAGCGTCTTTGTAATGTGCATCGATGCCCAGTTGTGATGTCACAGTGGTCATCGTGGAGCGATTGTGACGTCGATTGTGGAGAATGGAAAGAAATCGAACGCACAAGAACCTGTGAAGTCGGGACGTGTATTGAAGGTCTGTTAGTTTAACCATTTCAAACAGCATTGGTTTAGCGTAAGCGCATTTACTTGTTCATAAAGTAAACTATGAATACAGAAATTACAAGGAATTGTGGTTTTTCTTGAAACTTTCATACCGCGACAAAACGTGGTGGTCGTGCGCTATTTTGTCCCGAAATGTCCCTACCGTCATTCCAGACACGAGCACTAGTTTACGATCTAGATACTTTAATCCTGGATTAAATGACGTATTACTTAAAATCGTTGTATCGATACAAACATAACCTAATTTATCATGAATTATTAACTCAATTTGTTGTCTTGGCTTTCGGTCGAAGGGCAAAACTCTGGGAGACTTGATAGCTTGGCGTGATAGCGGGGGATTAGATAAATTCTATCGGCCGGTTCTGCAAGTGGACTTTGCACCAGTTGCGTTGATTTTGAGAACAAACAAATTCCACAGATAATTTCCAAGAGCGAAATACCATAAAATTTAATTTAATATTCTGCCGTAATTAATATATTTTAGGTTTAACTGTACCATGTTCTTCATATAATTTTATACACTCTGTATTTACCAACGTATTTTAAACCTACAGTTTTTGCTTTGTTATCCTGGGATTTATGTACTTATTCGAGTTGATATTCTATACCGTAACAAAGAAATGGCACATGAACAGAACTATAATTAAGTCGTCTGATAGCTGCTGTATAAACAACTTACATTTCGTCGCAAAACGTAATACAAACCATCAAAATATTTATGTACACAATGTTTAAAAGAGATACCTACCAATGAAACGTCTGTTATTTTTTCCACATACTTACCATGGCCAGGTTAATATTAACGCATACATTTAACTAATTTTTTCATAAAAACGTGTTTATAGACGAGCCTATCATAGGTCAAAACTTACCAAGATAAAAAATTATTAAAAAAAATTGCGCAGACCATTTTTATATTAATAACAATTTTTTCTTGGACTAAAATTGCCCGAAAACCATTTTTTAGAAACACTGCGAGAAAGAAAATTATGTGAGAAGCTTTGCATTCCAAGAGGAAATACAACGTCCGTACAACGTATCGGTACAAACACATCGAACACTCAAAGCAACAGCAGCCGGTAGATTATTTTGAAAAAAATTATTTTTAGATTTGGGTTAACCAATTTGGCTATGTTAGTTAAATGACTATAATTCAGAGAAGGGGAAGTTATTCAGTGTATTTTGATAAGAAATTACAGCAACATCGTATTCAGGCCGAGGTAAATTAAACCTATAATTTCGATTCATTTCTAAAGAATGATTCGAATATCCAAACAATTTTTCATCGTTATCTCATCATCATTTCTATTTATTATTAGAACGGAAAGTACGTGGTCTCAATGGAGCAGATGTTCGCAGTCGTGTGGTTTTAATGGCGGAAATCAATTTAGAGGAAAACGCTGTAGAGTTGTAGGCAACAATACAACACAAGTGTAAGTTTATTGAAACGCAATTAATAAGGTGTTGGCGCAATATAATAATATCTAATAGCGAAGCTTAATTTAGAAAAGCGCTGGTGAGTTATCAACAATACGACGCAAGTTTAAGTTGATTACAACGCAATATGTATAAGGTGTTATTCAACGATAATGATAGAAAACCTGGTTTCCGAGTCTTGCGACCCAATTTATTTACACTGTCTTCACTGTATCACTTACGTTGTGAAAGAAAACTTATTGTGCATACGATTGCTTATCTATTCACCTCATCACACGCAATGCAATTTTCGATTTTCTTCACGCTATAGTTTAAAAATACGCAGTAATTTTCGCGAGCGAGCTGATATCGTAAACAGTAAAGCGAGGTCGCCTTGAAAATAAACCAGCATTGGTTGATTAGAATTGCAAGGTATTTGGTATACACAGAGCCCTGTTGTGAGGCTTTTATACGCCAATTATTTTGCAAATGAAAGGAGGATATTTAATACACCAAAACCCTTTTGCGTCTCGCAAATGAAAGAATGCTTTATACGCGAACAAAGTACAATGGATTATGTTCAAATAACTGAACAGCATAACAATTACAGTGTTACTTTATCATACAGTTTTGAAAGATAACCATATAAAGAACTTTAGACACTGCTAAACAGATTGCAAAACTGTGTTCGGCACACCACAGAATATCAGTCTTAAAATAACTCATATTTTTGCGGTATTTTACAATGTACAATTACCTAATTCAGATTAAAGAGACAGATTATGTCACAGGATTTGCAATAAAATGGATTCGGAAACACGACCGTGTAATGGAAGCACAACATGCCCAAGATGGGAATGGTCAACATGGTCCCCATGTTCCCGATCTTGTGGAACCCATGCTATTCGAAGAAGGGGACAGGAATGCGTTGTTTACAGGTGGGATAAACATCAGGGTGTCGATTTCTATATGACATGCATTTGAACGAAAATCAAGGGCATACGACCTACACGAAAAATGTCGTTAATTGTTTTAAGATGGTACCAAACGAGTCACGTTTATTCACCGTTGTTCGATAATACTGTGATATGACGTTGGACAGCGTCATTACCATATTCTTCTAACCAATGTAGTTAGGTAAAATTAAACGAATTTGTTTATGAATATTGCATACCATGCTACCAATATCACGTCAACGAATTAGATTTGCCCCATCTAAAACATCATATTTTATAAACATAATCTGTTTATGGATATTAAACTGGAACAATCAATCCATCGCCGACCCCACCACTATTTGTTGACTAATCGTTTCATAATTGATATTTTATCGTTTTATAATTGATATATTATTATCGAAAAGATACACCAAGTTTGTAAACTTATTTGCCAATTTAAAAATTTAAATATATATTAATACTTGTAGAAATAAAAATTATATATATATTCCATTTTTACGTTTATTATCTAGAAAATTGAACCATCCCGATGGAGTAGTCGACGATGGAAGTCTTCAATTAGTGAAACGTAAGTAAATAAAGAAAAATGTGGTCATGTCATTTGTATCATAGTAGGTGGTTAATCCAAATTAAAAAAATTATATTACACGATGTATTTATTTAAGCCATATAATTTGTGCTATAGTTTGTAATTAGTTTAAATCTGGTGCCAAGTTTTAGGTGTTGTGTGTTTATTTTTGCTGTCTGTCCCTTGTACCACTACAAAAGTATTTAAACTCTGCACATATATATATACACACCACAAGAGCCATTTCCGAACGCAAAAACCTTCCTGCTTTCAGTTAGACACGCAACCATTTTATCATTGGGCAAAATTTATTCTATATTTAAATAGGATTTTCAACATATTTAAATTCAAACATTTACATTTGTCATATAAAATTCATATATAAATTCATATTTTAAGATACATTTTATATTTTAGAATCTGTATCTGACGATAATTGCAACGGGACACACAGAGAAGAAGATGTATCACTGTGTCCGCAAATACTACCCTGCACCGCATCATGGGGTGCTTGGGGGTCATGGGAGCAATGCTCAAGCTCATGTGGGATCGGTGTTGCTACGTCCAGACGAATATGCGGCACATTAGGTTTGTTTTAAAATGTTTTATAAGATTTTTATAAATACATTTTTTTTTAAATCTATGTTTGACTCATGCTAGCCAGGATGATGCATATGTTATTTTCATGTATTTAAATGTTTTAACACACAATAATTGGTTTATAAAAAAATATATTGAAAATTTAAACAAAACTGCACGAATGCAAGTGATTTTCGTTGGCAGTCGAGCAAAATGTTTTAGACGAAAAATCTTCTTTAATAAATTTCTTAAGAAAGTAAGTTTAACGCATGCTAGTCATGAATTATTTTCTGTGTTTGTTGTGTTTTGCACAGTTAAATTATATTTAAACATAACCAAACGAATACAGGTGGTTGCCGTGGTGAATCGACCAAGTATAGAAATTGTAGCTTTCCTCCTTGTTGGTCAAGATGGACCCCATTCCGCCCATGCACTGTGTCATGCGGAACTGGACTAAGGAGAAAGGAGAGACGTTGTGTTGGAACAAGCGACGAATACGGTTTTTGTGATGGAAATGACGTTGATTATGGAATTTGTAACACAGAGGTGGGTACGATTTTTGTTTAGCTATATTTAATATTTATATGCTTAAGTTTTTCAATGACTTATTTTAATATTTTTTTGTTATGTCTTTTCCCGATTTCTGTTTCCATGAAATGTATTTTTGTTGTTCTCTTGTCCATCAAACACTAATTGTTGCTATTTGATAATAGGCACAAAAATAATGAACTAAACAAGATTTTCAACGATTTATTTTGCATAACAGCAATATATAATCCGCTACAGGAATGCCCAGTGTGGGGACAATGGTCACGATACGGTTCCTGTTCAAAGACCTGCGGTCGTGGGGTCGCTTCTCGTGACCGAGTTTGTTTGATAGGGAGTTGTGCAGGGCCAAACACTGAAACTAGATCGTGCAATCTCAAGGCAAGTATATGCCTATATGATTTTTTAGCGACGTCTCAATAAATCAGTCGAATAACTTGGTGGGTTAGTGCATCTTTTAGTCGAAATGTCTTAGCTTGTTTGGACCCAGTAGATTTATGAATTCTACTAAACTATTGTTGACATCTCACTAAGCTATTAGTGACGCCTTACTATGCAAATTACTTGTGCATCCGACTGAATAGCTTGACGGATTAGTGTCTTAATTTGGTAGAATTTTTAAACATTGCCTTGTTTAGTATAAATTTATATTATCAGCTTCGTGGATTAACCGGCAACTCACTGAAATAGATATCTCCGGTAACATGTCGGTGAGCACGAAGTAATTAGACGATTGCCTGTGTGATAACGTCCCTAGTGTTTTCCCACATTCCCCTTTGGTTTTCCCACGCGACCAATTCATTTAACGAATTATGTATGAAAATAGTTTTTGTGACGTGCCTAATATGATATCTAAACTTGAGGTTAAAAAAACGATATGAAACATAAATATTCTATCCTAATTTTTCGTGCGTACACTCTCTACAGTTTTTTTGCCCGACTTGGAGTCCATGGTCAGTGTATACATGCTGTAGTGTGAGCTGTGGGCGTGGGGTACAGTTTCGTACTAGGGAATGTAACTATGGACGTCTTGGAGAACCAGGTAAGATTTTTCGTGTATAAAACTTATTAATAATTGGTAGATAATCAACTAACTATGTCACAACATATATTGTTTAATATATTGTGTTTACGGTGAATTCGTATATTTTTCTAAATGGGTTTGATTTTTTTTTCAGGACCTGACAAAGTAAAAAAAAACAATCTTGTTCTGCTTTCGATACACTTTTCTTTCTTTTAAATTTATGAACCTTTAATTACTCCTATTTAAAGGAGCAAAACAAATAAAGTATACGCAGAATTCGTATGTTCCACAGGCTGTATCGGACATCTTAATGAGACAAAAGCTTGTAATCCGGGAAACTGTGAAGAACCACCATCAAGTCCACCAAGACCAGTGACATGTGGGGTTAGGGCGAGAAACACTGGACGAAGAACGGCACTGTTAAAAATATTTGGTGGAATTGTAAGTGGAGGCCAAATGTTTAACGCGAACGATACATAATATGTTTAGTATATTATACTAATTGAATTATTTACAAAAACGGTCTTACCAGGAAAGCCATGGTATAGGAAATTAGCCTGGTAAAAAAATGTTCGTAAGTAAATGCGCTTCTTTGTTTGAACTATTAAATTAAATGTAACGAAATGTGGTCTAATGGTTAACACGACCGATTTCTATTTGTTTGTACTCACAGCAGTCTTAGCGACGGTACATTTGCCCGATGAAAACAAAAATCTTTACATATGAATAAATCTTTGCTTTCTTTGTGATCTTTGCTTTAAACCATCTTAATTCAAACGTAATGAAATATAAGCTTAACGCAGATATCACAAATGAATAGTTGGCCGTGGCAAGTCAGTCTTCAGCAACACAAGCAACAATTCTACCAACAGCGACCAAAATGGGTCCATTTCTGCGGAGGAACCATTATCTCGTCCCGATGGATAGTAACCGCAGCACACTGTTTGGTTGATGTGTAAGTCCGATTGGCGTGGTTGATAAGTGCGTCGCCTTTCAGCGAAAGGGTTGCAGCTTCGAAGCGCGTTGCAAGCTATTCATTGGGGACGGAAATTAGGATATTGCCTGAACTCAGTGGATTAATGGGTTCTACTAAATTAAACAAAAGCCCCCAACATGCTGCTAATCAGGGGCCACAAGGTAACCGGCCGATTAACAGTGTGTTAACGCCTCCTTCGTTTTACCGTTCACGGGGTTAAACATGATTATCCTAATCTTTTCTAAGTAAGTTTATCGACCTTTTTACTCTTCCCGTTATATTGTTGTATTCACTAACTTTGCAAATTAAATTTAAAAAATAAAAAAACAGCATAAATCCCTTGGGCTTATTTTAAACTTGATTGACTTTACAGAGAAAGACACGGATACAACGGAAGTTTGTATTCCGCCGTGGTGGGGACGTATATGTTGTATACTGAGAGAAACGAGCAAAGATATGGTTTCAGTAGAATCTTTAATCATCCTCAATACAGCAACCGGCACTCCACTTTCAAACGTAATAGTTTAGGATATTTATATTTATCCCCGTGAATGGGAAAATGTACATGCGTTATTACACGGCCAATCGTCAGATTACTTTGCCCCTACCGTCGGGTTACCGGAGCTATTGTAGTATGTTGTGTATGATTAAGAAATTCCTTTAGTTTTATTACAATGTATTACTTGGATATTGGCGAAGTACCATAAGTGCCTTACCAAAGGATTTAACCGTCGCCAGCGACTGGTTTAAAACCCACACCTGTCTGCAGACGGTCGTCTCTCTTACCCACTAAGAAATTCGGCCATATGTAAACACGCAAGAAATGTACAAAACATGTATCAACGAAACATTATAATCAAAGAAAATGTTTTCCATTTGCCAAAAACAAACAATTAATAGATGATGTTGCTCTCGTTCAACTGGACAGAAGCGTAGAGTGGACTCGCAATGTTCAACCACTGTGTTTGCCTTCTGGTGTTGATCCGAGTGAAAGCGAAACGTGTTATATAACAGGCTGGGGACACACAGGTAGACACAGCATTAATTAAGTTGGTATATTTGCTTTGATAACAGAACATAAACAAGGAATGTTTTTGCCATCCTTGCTTTTTTATTTTTATATCATTGTTGTTTATTTAATGACATATGTGGGTATATTTACTTTGATAACCGAACATAAATAAGAAATATACTTGTCATGATATTTATTTACTTTTATACACACAGCAGCCGCTAATCTTAACACGAGATGTTATAATCGTCTTACAGAGAGCAATGCGAGGGATCTAAGTAGAGAATTACGCGAAGCGGTGGTCCCAGTACTTACAAACAAACGGTGTAGAAGGCTTGGTAGCGGCTATAACACGATGAACATGACGCTCCACCTGTGCGCCGGCGACCCAGTATTGAGCGATCGCGATACTTGTCCGGTAAGAAAAGTTTTATTTGTTCAATCAGAACAAAAATTTGTTGCTATTTTTGGCAAAAAATTTTGTTTATAGAAATTCTATATATTTATAAAAAACAAATACAATTAATAAAAATAAATAAAAGGCGGAATTGTGATGTTTTCACGGAAAGGACACAAGTCCTTTATTCCACTTGTCCCAGCTGATTAATGGCCTGAATAAAAGGAACATCTCAATAAAACACAACATACTGCAATAGCTCCCATAACCCGACGGTGGGCGCGAGGTAATCTGACAATTGTCTGTATGATAAACCTTCTGCGTTATCCAACATGAAGTAAAGAAGGATATTCTATTCTATTATATACCACTAGTATTCTACACCTATATTCAACGACCGCTTTCTAGGGAGATTCGGGTGGTCCTATAACATGTGAGCGTGAAGGCCACTGGTACCTCGCCGGAGTGACGTCGCATTCACTTGAAAGTTGTGGCAGCCAAAACCACGTCGGAATTTATGCGCGTGTGACGGCTTACGAAAGGTGGATTCGAAACGTAATGAACACATACGGCCGGCCAGGTTGTTAAAAATCATGGACTGGCCGCCGTTTTCGAATAAGAAACTCACCTTAAAAAACAATAAGAAAAAATCACTATTTAATCGACAAGCGTAATTTGTTCTTGTAGAAAGGAGTTTTTTAGTGCGCGGACGACCTTATCTTCGTCTTTATCATTCTCATTGCACTGTTTAGTTTTTTCGCACCATTTTGTTGATTTACACCTGGTAGTAGAAACACTGTGATTTTGTATTTTGCCTCACCGACTCGCTGGTAACAGCCATTTATATGCCTATTCGTCAACTGTCAAATGTTTTACAAACATTTCCAAAAAAATAATATAACATAATTCTTTTGGATGTTAATACTGGTATACATGTTGCCACATCAGATGTTATTATTGCTATATCCCGACCTATTAAATTCTGCCACACCATTATAAATTTATATCTGTCAAATACGTTAAATGACATTGGTTTGCTGTGTAAATCTTATTAATATGGAAAATACATATCGTTAATACATTTTGGTTGGTTTGTTTATTTTTGGCTATACTTCGTGAGAAATTCAATAAGCACACCCCTTTCTATTTGGGGTGTTAAAAAAAGCTTTTTAAAAGATGAAAGTTTGTGTACTTTTGAAATAGTTGTCTAACTAATGTCATACTTATTATTTTGCGTGAAATAGAGTATTGTACTTTGTAAATGTAAGAGCAACATAAAATTAAAACTGGAGCGCCAAAAGATTCTTTAAGGATTACAAGATTTAATTTTTTCTCGAAGGAAAGTTTAGTCAACGGTGTTATATTAGCTGCTAACCAACTGGGTGGTGCTCAACGAAACTTCCTTGGTGCCTTTCGCATCTTTCTTTTTGGCACGGCCTAATCTCCCAAAGTGTGTCTTCAATAAAAAGTTTATGTTTGTAGATAGCAATGTATATTATTTTAGATCATTTTATAAAAAAAATTAGAGTCGGTTATCTTAGAGTATAAGAAAACAAAGTTTATATATACACATCTTGTCTAACTATAGGTGTTTACGGTAGGCTAAAATATTAGAATTTGACGTAACGCCATTGTAACACATGGGTGTTTTTGCCACACAAACCAATAAAATGTTTTTTTAAATGTCAAGCAAATGTATATTACTTTTATTGGCAACAAAAGTATAATTTACTTCATTGTGTACCGATTGCAATATGTCTAAACAGCGAACGAGCAGTTATTGTAATGTCTGTATGATATATATGTCAATTAAATCTGATAAGGCTTGCGAATTTTACAAATTAAAATAGTTTGCGCGGACAATCTGAAACACTCGTTATATTTATATTGGTAATGTACAAAAAGGCGTGAGCACTTTTAGTTTACCTGCAATAATAAAGTCCATTTTTATGACATAATATATAATAACCGATGAGTTAAATATGTCGGTATTACTACGGTATGCGTTCGTACGCAATTTATGAGGTCATTACATTTTTTCGGAAAATACATTGACCAAAAGCTTACCGTTTGAACTGAAGTGGCTTAAATATTTTGCAACGTTTTTCCGTGTAGCTGGTGGAGTTTCCGCGAAAAAAATTGCGAAGTGACGCCCAAATTAAGGTAAAGCGACACACCTACAATGCTAGAGGCTGGCAGTTTGCATTACCACGTGGAAATGCGGAGTGCGATAATTACAGACATGTATATACCGCCATGCTCTTTCATGGGCCTAAATTACTATAACGCAAAAGCTTCAAACAGACTGCGTATTAAATGTGTATTTATCTGTAATCCGCGAAATTTGGATTTTGAAACTTGGTTCAAGGTCTAAACCGCCTTCAGGACGTTATCAACGACACGATTGCTGGATAAAGTAGCAATTCGCGTGTTTCATGGTTAAATCTACCTCGACATCAAACGAAACTTCTGACAAGTGTAAGAGTAAACGGTTTATAGTATTAAATATTGTATACTATAAACAACTTTTGCGTTGCTTATATATTTGCACTCGCTCTTCAATGGATTATTCCAGTGATGTGTTGTTATAAAACAGATATTCAGAAGTGAGTTTAAATGCTCGTAATCGCCCGTAAGGTAGATAATAACGACAAAATAATTGGATATTAGTACAATTACTTTCATTTTGACGGTAATACGGTAAAACGCAACATATCTTTTGAAGTACATAATTGCGTTTAACGATGAAATACGTACTCTTTTACAAGAAGACTTATTATGTTTATCTAATTGGCGACCACAAACTGATATAAAACAAAAATGACCCGTCCTACTGCATAGCGAATGACCATAAGCGCTCGTCAGGGCTGCAATTACCATTGCTTATATCATCGCAGCTAGCACAGGCAAGCACACGAACAAAGTGGAAACTTAAAAATAACTATAAATTTGTCAACTTAACATCGTGTCTATGAGACCACTCCGCACAATTATAAAAGCGTGAGGCGAAAACGAGAAACGGTGGTTGAAAGTTATGTTTAATTGTTATACAAACGTATATTTCATTGAGCTTTAAATTTGAAAAAAATGTATAGAACGCTTGCATTACATAGATTAAAGGGCGCGGCAATATGATATTTAGTACATAGTGTACAAGATAAGGATTATACATTTTCGAAAAAGAGTCGAGATTATTACTAACGAAATTCTGTAATTGCAACGTACCGGTTTGACCAAACGAAGAATATTCGGTTCTCAGAAAGATTAAAACATTTAATCCGCACATATTGCACCCGCAACTAACTGAATATGCTACATATTTGCATTAAAATAAGTAAAGTTGACAGTAGAAGTTGATGTTCGTTTCTTTACCACAAATCAGAAACATTTCAACATATAAAGGTCATATGGTATAATTTTAATTTAAGGCTAATGCCATGGCAGAATTCGTATAGGATGGTCAAGCTTATTTGTAAAGTGTTTGATTTAGAACAGAACAGAGGTTTTTATATACTATTAATAAAGATCCATCTAAGACTTTATGTAATTTTTACAAAATGAATTTTAAAATGTATAAATAGAAAAAAAATCGCTTTTAAATTTCCGTATATCTTTACAGCAATAGAAGTAAAATTATGGAACTTTTCAAATCAGTTTACATGTTATTGTTGTTTGTACAATATGGAGACGCCAAATCCTTAACAACGCAGTTACTTTATGAAACCCCCGACAGGTACAGCCACTTAGTCGGATCGTTGGTTAATACGTCACCAGATGATTCTGTATATAGGCAACACGCAGGTAAATATGTTAAGATTTCGGTTTTGTGCATTTAAAATTTAACGTATTTTAAGTAGTTAACCATTCGACTATGATCAGTTCGTAAACATATTTCTCGCTCTATTTAACATCATCTCGCAGAACGGTTTATATTACTGTGTTTTACGTCATTTACACGTCATGACAACATAACCAGAGCCAAGTTGGTGTCTTTCACTGTATATGGAATAAGAATGTCAGGTCGGACGATCGGACGATCAGTCGAAAGATATTTCTGCTCCCAATCGTGACGCCCGCTCAATACCACTGAGACTTTGTTGAAGTTGTAAACGCAGCTAGTTTATTTAACTTAATCAAAACCAAAAACCCGACATTTTTCCTCAGCAAGTTAAAACAAACTCATTATTTCATAAAATAATAAAGTTTAAAAGTAAACCACGACAGGTGGGGACTGATCTTTTAACCTTTAATCCCGATTTTATTACTTTATGACTGCAATGCATATTAAAAACACCATTTGAGGAAATCTTAATGTTTACACTTGATTGCTATAACAGTGGTTACAGGTGTATATTTTGATCTGAATTCAAGCTTCGTTTATATATGCAATAAACCATTGTAAAACCCAACAGTTGATTTAAGCAGAATGCAACAAAGCGTACTAGATAAACAATCGTGCAAAAATGTTGCACTTAACGATTCGAAGTTACATTGTTTGTAAACCACAAACACATGTCAAAATCACGAAAATGCTTCACTTAAAGTTAAAACATTCGAGGGAATAAAGTGCGCACGATGTCCATTACACATACCTTATTTTTATAACTATAATGTGACTATTTAGAAATGCAGTTGTCGACAATACATCACTTCGGATCAAAACATTTAAGGAATTAAAGTAAGAAGAACACAAACGCGAGACACGATTTCCATGAATAAACACATTATTTTTATATTTATAATGTGAATTATTTTTATATTTATAATGTCAAAATATCGAGAAAATACAAATACATTACTTTGGGTTGAATCATTACAGGAAATAAAGTGCGGAGGAGACGAACAACAGATACCATGTCCATGCATGATGCTGTGCTTACAATCGGGAGGAACATGTGTTCATCTGCTGCTGGACATTGCCCGCAATGGTTTGACTAAATAAGTTGCTTTTATTTGTTTACCAGACCAAGTTTTGGTGCACGATGGGCTCGTCTGTTTAATGTTTTTCGTCTCCAATTCTGTATAAACGGCTGTTCTAACCATTTATCCACACATGCTGTATATGCATCAGTGGCGCTAACCATTCGACCACACATGCTGTATATGAATCGGTCTAACTTATTATTCAACCACATGACCGTACCCAAAAAGATGTAAAATTTGTCCAAAAAGCAATATATCGTTAACGTTCATAGTGAGCATTTTTTATTCAACTGGCATATCTATGAACTAAACGACAAATCAACGCCATTAAAAACACGTA
>CH002614.1:1492667-1509949 GCA_000149265.1 Ciona savignyi
AGTTGGTTCCGCAACAAAGTAATTTTGAATTGATATATTATTTATTTTCGTCACTCACTACGACCGTTTTTGTATATAAATTGGTATATGTATCGGTCGCGATAACCATTTGGCCACACGACCGTACAAATTTAAATTGACAGGTCGAGTTGGGCTGAACAGGAATACTGTAGCACCTCTTGTGGCAGAGGAACGAGGACATTGCGAAGATATTGTTCGCACAGAATCGGCATATTTGGTTGCCGGGGTAACAGTACACGCCAAGAAGAATGCAACGCGCATGCGTGCCCGACATGGGGTGTATGGTCAGCGGTAACTCCTTGTAGCAAATCCTGTGGAAGAGGACATCTACTAAGAAACAGGTTTCAATATTTGCTTTGATGTGGCGTAGTTGCACGTGTTGTAGAGAGGTCTTTGGACTAAGAACCAAGACCCGGCTGGCGTGATTAATTTTTAGGTTGACAAAATATGTACTCAGATTAAAGTATATAATTTCCATCAAGGTACCATATAGATTGATGTTATTAACCATGTTTGATGTGGTGGCGCGTGTTGTAAAGAGGTCTTTAGATTTTCAATAGGTTGACATAGTTTATTTTTAGTTCGGCGGTACATTTCTCTACAAATGACATGGCACATTTTTTACTGATTAATAGCACTACTTAAGCCGACCGGGATGTTTCCTAGAAACCTTAGTGGGCCGGCCATTGTGCCTTGATCTCTAGCGGAAGTGTGAGAATGTTGAGCTGCTGTGTGCAAAACTCCTAATATGTGATGTGTCCACAACTCTTTGTCACTGCTGCGTACATATCTACTTAACTTCACAAACATTATCAAACGCCGAGAGGCAAGAGAAAATATATTAAATACCTTTTGGAATCAAACTATTTTTTTGAAGCGGTAAATAAAGCTTAAAGCATAACAAAACCACAAACCAAAACAAGTTTATGAAAGTGCTGAAAGTAATCGATTTACCCAGTTAAGCTGGTGTGTGTAATTCAGAATAATGTTGTGTCTGCGTGGCCAATAGAAAGTAATCACCTCAAGTTTAAAAAACTTTTAAGGAAAACACAATGTGTTTTTTAGAGTCTGTATTTCAAATGGAACCAACGAATGTATTGGACCAAAAGATGACATCATCTCCTGTCAGGAATCTGACCACTGTGAGGCGCATTGGAGCAATTGGAGCGGGTTCGGTTTCTGCTCCCGATCGTGTGGAGGGGGGTTGAAGGAGAGGACCAGGCGATGCTTGGGAGGAAATGGCGTAAGTTAAGATTTATAACATGAATTAAGAAAATGACGTGAACATCACAGGTTCGTATAATCGGATATAAAAACGAAGCCTTATTCAAATAGAAATGAAACCTTATTTAAATAGAAATAAAACCTTATTTAAATAGAAATAAAACTTTATATAAATATAAATTTTAATTTTATTTGGGTAGAAATTTTAATATACGTACGTGAATTGTTTTTTAATTATAAATGCCATTTTACTTAAATAGAAATAAAATTATATTCAAATAGAACTGAAACCAAATAGAAATAAAACTTTATAGATTTTTTGAGCACGTAATTTACTTTTAAATTAAAAAATATACTTTTGCGTTCTGGGACGTAAGGGTTACATCATTATCATTTCAGACAAGTATTTGTGTTGGCCCAACGGTTCACCAAATACTTTGCAACAGCGAAGAATGCCCGTTAATTACATCACAATGGTCATTTTGGAGCAATTGTGATGTAGGATGTGGAGAATGGAGAGAAGTTAAAAGAACTAGAACATGTCGCGTGGAAAATTGTTTTCAAGGTTTACTTTATATTTTTGTAAAGTCAGCTAAATATTACCACAAAATTAATACCAAAGTGTTTTCAATCAAATACGTGTCTTCAAGAGATTAATTCGTTGTCGTAAATACGGTAGAAAAACAAACAATATTCTTAGTGCGTGACTTAGTATCACTTCTCCTAACAGTTCACAGTCAAAACAAGGTTACCACACTGTCTAAAATTACTGATCGAAATTCCAATGAGATTAGGCAACAGCGCTACCGTGTGGTAAACATTATTGACCAAGGAAACCTCTCTTTTTTATAAAACTTGCAGCTCTTCGAAGTTTACTTGGTTTATTTCTCTTCCTATGCTCGCAATCCATATAAAAAAAACGTACCAAGACGATCCTAAATGACAAAGTTGGCCCGGAAAATAAGAAATAATGTTGAAGTCACATTATACTACTTCGCAATTATACTAATAAAAGGGTTTAAGGCCACGATTAGGGAAAATTAAAAACAACAACAAGTAAAAATGAGAATATGTTTTGAAATAACATGTTATTGGCACAAGGCAAAAAAACACTTCTGCTGGTGTAAATAAGTTATTAAAACTTTTTTCTTTTGTTTTAAACTTTTCAAGAAAATTACAGAACAAATTTTATTTTATATAAATATATGGTTCAAAGTTTACCTATATAAAAAGCGCAAACCGGCCAAATCTGATAACACGACGAATATCTTCCCAGCGTTTAACCTGAAAATATGCTGTGTACTGCTTGGCATCATAATTTATTTGGTGTTAGCGTATGACAAAAAACCGCAAAATTGCCAATACAATCTTATCTCGAACAGATTACCATCTTCGTTAAAAACAGCAATGACTAATTAAATGGCTAATATATGGGTTCCGTCAACATATTATCGTTAATGTCGATTTTGCAAACTAAAAACATTTTTACACAGATTTAGAAGAGTACAAGTTATGCAATAATATCAACTGTTTTGCAAATGCGACGGAGACCTTACCAGTCAGCAACAGGTTAGTCCGATGAACGATGTGCATCGCTAGCAGGTTGCGAGCTAGTCGGATGTGTCCTTGTGCAAGGCGTTTAATGGACATTGACTGAACGCAGTAGATCAATTTAATCAAAGGTTCTACTAAATTAAAGAAACGTATCAGTCATACATAACCCCCGACGGTGGGCGCACGATAATCTAAAGATCACCCATATGTGATTACGCCCGTTGCGTTTTTCCATTCACGGTGATAAACGTAATTACTTCATCCTATTGTCTGAACTATATTCAAAAAACGATTTGGAAATTTAAATTCTAATAAAAAAACATATTGGATTGCTGATATGTGTCAAGTAAAGAGAAAACACAGTTTATTGTTGAAATTCTCGCAGAACAACTACGTGGTCTTACTGGAGCGCTTGTAGTGTCACGTGTGGCACCACTGGAGTGCAGAAGAGAGCAAGGTTTTGTTTACTGGAAATCGACCGAGTAGTGTAAGTATATCATGTTGTACTGGAATTCAATAATACGAATATCAATCTTAACGTATATTCCGTTAGATGTTAATGTAAACATAATAATTTTTTTCAAAGGGCATGTCCGAATGAGTACACTGAAACTAGATCTTGTACCAATCTTGCATCATGCCCATTTCTTGCCTGGAGTTCTTGGTCTCAATGCAGCACAACGTGTGGAAACACCGGGACCAGAACACGAAAAGAGCTCTGTGTTAGTAGGTACGGTTGATACCACAAGCCTAGTTAACTGACACCACAAGCCTAGATGACCACTTAACAACCGACTGTTTTAGTATGATGATTTGTTGGCTAAATAAAGTAAGATAAGGGTATTTTTTATACAGTACTACCAGAACACGAAAAGAGATCTGTGTTACAAGGTACGGTTGATACCACAAGCCTAGTTAACTGTTCTATGAATTCTGATTGTAATGTTCAGGTATGTTTGCTAACTGTTCTATAAATCATAATTTTAATTTTCAGGTACGTTCCGCAGAGCAACATAAATATGACGATCTCACAAGAAGTACAAGGTATAGTTTAAAGTTCTGAACGTATTAAGAAAGTTATAAACGTATATTTGTTAAAGGAACGAAAGAATCATACAAAACACACTACAATAACACCAGTTACTCGACAGTGGGCGCGAGGTAATCGGATGATTGCTTGTGTGTTGACACCCCTGCATTTTTCCGTTCTCAGGGATAAACATGAATATCCTTCTATTCCATCCTATTGTATGATGGGTGGAAATATTTGTTGGTCACACGCATAGAACATATTTTGCGCAAAAATAACTCAATTTGATCAGTTCGGTTGTGTACCGATATGTACATACTACAATTTGTATACATTTCAGAAAACACTGATCCATCGTTATGCGGCAATAACAGAACACAGGCACGTTATCAGAACACTTCATGTCCTGCAACAACACAGTGTCTACCACAGTGGAGTAGATGGGGCCTCTGGGATCAATGCTCAAGCTCATGTGGGGCAGGAGTATCAACATCACGACGTAGATGCAGCGTTACTAGTGAGAATAATTTGCTGGGAGTATTGAAACATAGAACTAAAATTAAAGTTTGTGGCCAATGTTAAAGTTAAAAGTTAATATAAAAATCATATAGTGTTATAAGCATAATTATGGTCCTTCTAACGAAAAGCCATAAGTTTTTCTCCGCATAATAAATTGAAACCGTAAATTCTGTAAATTTAAATATTTATTTGCCTTACATATACATAAAATCACATAGGTGCATGCAGCGGATCAAATATGAGGTATAGAGTATGTTACGCTCCACCGTGTTGGGGTCCATGGTCTGTATATAGCTCGTGTACGGCATCTTGTGGTGGTGGATTGTGGTCCAAACATCGAAACTGCATTGGAAGAACAAGCTTCATTCCACCGTACATAAATTGTATTGGTTCGAACTTTCAAACGCACCGATGTAACACACATGTATGTCGATTTCTTTGTCAATTTTAACAATTGTTATTAGGGCTGGGATATTCGTGATTATTCCCATGAAAGCGGAAAACTCATGAGACGTTATTACACGGCAATCGTCAAATTACCTCGAGCCCACCGTCTTGTTAAATAGCAATTGCAGTGTGTTGTGTATGGTTAAAACGTTCTTTTAATTAAGAAAAACTCATCAAACCACTGGGTTCAGGCAATACCAGTTAAGTGTCTTACCGAATGATTCAACCGACTAGCTAGCAACCAGATCCAAAACTCAAACCCTTCGGCTAAACGGCGACTAACTAACCCATCATGCTCAATCGGCGGACAAATTATATCCATTTGTGCAGGAGTGTCCACTCTGGGGACCATGGTCGGGATATACCTCGTGTTCTCTTACATGTCAGACGGGGACTAGGACAAGAATTCGAACTTGTTTAAGAGGAAACTGTGTAGGAGGTAGCAGAGAAGTAATAACATGTAGAATCAGAGTAAGTACGGTGTTCATCTATATTTGTTCGACGTGGAGTAATCCGAAGATTACCCGTGTGGTAACGCCCCCTGTATTTTCCAATTCGCAAGACTAATAATGAATTTTATGTTTAATACTGCTCATGGTCTCAATAACCTAAACATCCAACTTTAAATCCTACAAGAGTTTACTTTGAAATGCGATAAATATGACTTGGTTTCAAAATATAGCTAGCTTATTCTCACTTTAACATATTTAATACTTATTCCTACTTTAATATATTATATACTTATTCTCACTCTAATATATTATATATGTATTCCTACTCTATTAAATCATATACGTGTTCGTACTCTCATATAATATATGCCTATTCTTATTGTAATAGAATGTAGGCACCTTATAATTTACTCTTTTAATGCAGATGAGATGTCCTGATTGGAGTACTTGGACGGGTTATTCGTGCTGTAGCGTTACTTGTGGTAATGGAAATAAGACACGAACAAGAGAATGCGTTAACGGAAACATAGGAGAGAACGGTACGGAATGACCACATAACAACCAACTGTTTAATGTTTAAGTATGGTGATTTGTTGGCTAAATAAAGTAAGAGGAGGGTATTTTTATACAGAAACTTCTGTTGTACAAAATAAACGCTGTTGTTGCCGTATAAACATTGACATAATCTAATAAACACTGGTGTTAGCGAACAAACACTGGTTTTACCGAATAAGCACTATAGTGTTACTAACTAAACGCTGATGTCCAGAAACTCTTGTTGTCTATCTTGCTATAATGAACATAAAAGTCGTTCATTTATAAGATATCTTTTTTCGCAGTACTAAAATCTACAAAATGTTAGTTAGCATTATCTTCTGAACTTAAAGACGCTTGTATGTAAAAATAAACTATTGGTTGAACCAACATAGGTTGCATCGGGTTAACAAGACAGATAGTAAGTTGCAATCCTGGTTTGTGTAATGAAACTTTGCCCGATGAACCTGAATTTGAATGCGGAATTCGACCAATGATTGGAGATATGAAGAGCACACCAGTGCGGTTAAGGATATTTGGAGGGATGGTGAGTATGCTAGCAAAATATATTTTCTGGTATATCTGGGTCGGTAAGAGTGCCGATCGCGTAGATTAGTCGGTAGAGCGATGTGCGAGCAGTTTTAAGGTTGTGGATTCGAAACCAGAAGGTGGGAAAGGTGGCCAAATAGTTAACGAGACCTACGATTCATATCACTTTACACTTGAAAACGGTCTATGTAACACCCGTTAAAATAAATAAAAAACATAAGGTGACTGGACGGTTAAATCCTTTGAAAAGACTCTTAACGGACATCGCCTCTACCCTAGGATATGAAAGGTCTTCCTTATCTCCACAGGTATCCAGGGTACATAGTTGGCCGTGGCAGGTTTCTTTGCAACAGAAGGAAGCATCATGTACGGATCCCAATCACTGTTGGAAGCATTACTGTGGTGGAACATTAGTAGCTCCGAAGTGGGTAGTTAGCGCTGGACATTGCACCGAAGAATTGTGAGTATACAGTAGTGCGCTTTATGTACCTCTAAAATCCTTGTTTGTTTGACGTCATTTCTAGGAAATTACGTTGTAAAGATTAAGATGGACCTGACCACGTCGTTTACGCTTAATTGGTTTGGTCTGTCCATCTGGTTCATCGGATAACGTTCTGACTAACCTGGATCACTTTTCACAGTTGTGACATAGTATTTTAACGAAAACATAATTGAAAATTACATTAAATGTAGGTTTGTCGCATTGTGCTACAAGCGTGTTGTGGGTTATATTTAAAAATAACCAAGATGGTATTATTAACCGGGAATAAATTATATCAGTGTATGCCAACATTATCTAACCAAAGAAAAGCAACAATGCAAAATACCAACCGATTATGTTTGTGGGTCATGCGTTCTTTTAGTCGAAGCCTTTCATGTTTGAAACTGCTCGCTATAGTATCAGACATTGCCCCATTAATCCACTGGGTTCTTCCATATTATAGGAACATTTAAATCATAGACAACACCCTGCAATCGTATCCTATCTTACTGTACGTATACAATATTCAAGAGGTTTGCATGAGTCCGGTTTAACCCGTTCTTGGAACGTCGGGATAATCACCAGTCCGATTGTTGCTTTTTTACAGACATTAAACCTTTTAGGGAACATGTTGTTAGTAAGTACGATACAAAAAAAACTTTTCAAAACATTTTGAATCCCATAACTGGTTTTAACCCATTTAGGCATCGTACAGAACCGCATTTAAAAAATATACTATCTTGCAGAACGGACAATAAAATAAACTACGGTGATCCATCTGATTTATGGTCTGCAGCTATCGGTATTCACAGTTTAAACTCTGAGCCGACAGGACAGCGGATTGGCTTCAAACGTGTATTCCTTCACTCAAATTACAGCAATCGAGTCGTCGTTAAAAGTAATTTACCAAGGAATGTTACATATGACAAAATATAGCAAAATTAGCAATTTAGTGGCCAATCATCGAAACTAAGTATGAATCGTGTCCGACTGATTAGCTTGGGGGTGAATGCGTCGACTTTCAGCAGAAAAGTTGCAGGATCGCATCCAGTCACTTAGTAGTCGTTTTTTCTTTTTGAAAGGCATTTAGCGGATATTGCCGAACCCAGTAGAATAATGAGTTCTACCTAAATAAAATAAACGTCACAATCATACACAACACACTGCAATAGCTCCGGTAAACCGATGATAGAATATACTATCGTATTCCATCCTATCATCCAATTTATAATATTAACCCTAAATTAGGAAAAAAACCTTAGACCATATATTATTATATTTAAAAATTTAAACACCCACATTATACTAGATACATATTTTTTTGCTAATATACAGTATTTTGCTGGCGTTATATGTTGTTTAGGGAATGCTAAGATCTTATGCACATTTTATGCATTACAGATGATATAGAATTAATTCAACTGAAGAAACCAAGCATCATGTCTACCCATGTCATGCCAGCTTGTTTGCCCACATACGCAGTGCCGCAACCTGGAGATAGTTGCTTTGTCACTGGGTGGGGACATACGGGTAAATATACAAATATTTCTTGTGACCGAATGGTAAACGCGACCGATACATATAACAATTTTATACAAAAACCGTGCTAGGGACGAGCCTATCAAAGTTCAAAAGGATGGTTGGTTTCCTGATAAAACCAACCGCATTCATATCAGTATCTTGGTGTGGTCGAAGGTTAACTAGATCGATACATATGTCAAATCTTTACACAAAATGACCATACCTACGAGCCCTTCATTGGTTTAAAACTTAGCCTGGTATAAAAAAGATACAATTTCGAAACCTTTATGGGATCGTGTATATATGTTTTGTTTTTTGATCAGTACAGTTATATTTACCAAATAAAGCCAAAAATAGTCAGGTTTTTTTACAATCTATTACTGTTTTGTTAAAAAAAAGAACAATTAAACGTTACTGCATTTGACAAAAAATAAAGATTAACGTACAAAATACTGTAAAAAATTATACACTACTCTATATGAAATTAAAAATAACTGTTTTTGACAGAGAGAATTAACACATTGAGTAGCGAATTACGGGAAGCTCGTATTACCATATTATCCCATTCCGAATGCCAAAACCTGGGATCATTATATCGGTACTATCTGGACGAAGAAACACACCTCTGCGCTGGTGACCCTGAAACTGCCGAGACTGACTCTTGCAGAGTGAGTAAAAAATAGTTTTCTGATACTTTCAGTTTGTCTTTTCAATTTTACCTGGTTGAGTTTCGAACGCGTAATGGGCTCGCTACTTAGACCGATTTTTGTACAGAATTCTTTTTTTCATTTACATCATTTATTTTTTTTAATTTCTTTACCGAGTTATATGTTCCAAACCCATTAAGTTTTTTTTAACTGAGCTCAGTTTCGAACCCATTCGCTCGGCCCTGCACCGTTCTATATTTATAAAATGGTATATAAATTAACCATTCTGCCATAACCATTGCCACTTTCAACCTTGAAAGTTTTTTTTAAACCGAGCTCAGTTTCGAACTTATTAAGGTCCGTATTGTTTAGAAGTCTGTATTTCTATCGACCGCTTTAAACATTCGGCTACACGACCGAACCCAAGTTTTTTTTTGTTTTTTTTAACCGGAGCGAAGGTCCGAACCTGTGATGGGCTCCTCCCTAAGACCGTTTTTGTAGAGCTGGTATAGGTGTGACTCGCACGGGGGCTCGTTTGTTGCGGTATGGTTTTATACACATTTATATATCTTTTTTACACTTCTATCTACACCTATTTATACAAGTTCCCTTTTTATTTTACACTGAGTTCACACCCTTTGCACCTTTTAATCAGTCAATCGTTTTAACTTGCTTGCCTATTTTAACACGCACAATTTGATCTCTCAGGGAATTTAAGTAATTAACGCTCGGTGCTGTGCTAATTTACGTGCTCGTGGTGACCACGAAGTGGAGTTTTTGAAATCAGTTCTATCTTGGCTGGCAAACTGTTAAGACTTATTTTTAATAGCGGATCTTTTAATTAGTTTTATATGTGTTTTGCGAATGGTAGTTTTTATAAAGCGAAAAACGTTGCAAGCCCTTGTAATTTGGTCCAACGGTAGGCCGTTAAGACAGCTTTTTGAGAAAACTTAAAAATTTTGAAACATATGTATCGGTCGCGTTAACCATTCGATCACACGACCGTACACTACCACGTGTAAGTTTTTTTTAACCTAGCCAAGTTTTGAACCCAAGGTGGACTCGTGACTAAGACCGTTTTTCCATAGAAGTCGTTTTATGTATCGGTCGCGCTAACCATTCGGCTACACGACCGTACAGGTGTAAGTTTTTGTTTTACGCGTTTCAGGGAGATTCGGGTGGTCCTCTGGTGTGCAGAAGAGACGATGGACGATGGTATCTAGCTGGCGTGACGTCTTTCGGATTTACTGATTGTGGGACTCCTAGACACGTGGGCATTTATGCACCAATTAAAACATACGAAACATGGATACGAAATACGATAGCAAATTACTCTCATAGATGGTGCTAATTATGCTAAATCTACAACAGTTCTATCAGAATTATAAAATATTGCTTCCCAAACATTTTTGTTTTTATATCAGCTACAGATATGTATTTCACTGTTTATCCTTTTCTAAATGCGACAAACATTGTTTGTTAGTACTTCCTTGTTACTTGGAGTAGTTGCAAAATTATCCTATACAATCGTATACACGTTTCTTCCTTTTCTACTTGGCCAAAATGACGCTATACTAAAAATTTCACCACTGTATCTGTTATGTGAAACATTAAATATATTTCATTTGTGAATTTATGTTTTCTATTTTGAACCAGCGAAAATTGCAGAAACAGATTTTACATTTAAAATTGGATATATGTATATATTAGAGAATTTTTATTTATCCCCGAGAATGGGAAAACATAAGGGTGTTAACATACGAGCTATAGTCAGATCACCTCACGCCCACACCGTCGGGTTACCGGAGCCATTGAAGTTTGTTGTGTGTGATTTAGACGTTCTTTCAATTAAGTAGAACCGATCAATCCATTGCGTTCAGGCAATTCCCGCTAAGGGTCTTGTACACAACCGACTAGCTAGCGACCAGTTTTAAATCTGCAATCCTTTGACTGAAAGGCGACGCACTTACCCACCAAGCTAATCGGTAAGACAACATTTTTAAATAAACGGAGAATCCTAATTTTTCAATGGTTGTTAGCAAAACTTTTTCACACGGAAAAATTAATCTTGTTTACTGACAATTAATAACGATCTGATTTGGCAAACACGTTTCTAATCTGAGGCAATATCGTGCGAAAATCAATTTATCGTTGGATGTTGTGAAATAAACAAACTGTGGTATCAATAATTCTGCGACAAAATATTAAAATTTTTAAATTAGTTCATGTCACAGGTGGTTGCTGTCACAAAATATGTGTGCGGTGTAAATCCGCCCTGTGTTAAATGTACACACGAGATATAATCGATAAAAATATTATTCGTGACAAATTTTAATTTCGTTCGTTGATTATAATAATTTTTTACGAAAGTATATATAATACGAATATCCTACGAATATCCACTTTGTGCAGAATGACGCAGTGCATATAAATTTGTTGTTGTAAATACTAAATACAATCAACCAAAAATAAACTACGGCTGGGTTTGGTATTCCAACATTATACATTCCTTTTTAACAATGGTTTTCGCTTAATTAATTATCTAAAGATTTATCCTTCCTCGAACGTATATTTTGTTAGTATTTCCGACTTCGAAAGAAATGGCGTTAAAAGCCGCAAAAGTAATATAGTGATGGACTTTGCTTGTTGTTAAAACATAGCGGTCGCATCGGGTTACGTATAGGGTTTCACCAATTGGGCGTTTTCACTGCGTCTGGTACTTGCGGCTCATTTTCTCAGAACGACGACTACCGAAAGAAGATCAAGCCCTTATATAATTCTGTCTAGAAGATTCCCCTTAGTGATAATTTGCGTTTACAATGGATTTCTTCTTCGATGAGTTAACGCGGGTTATATAAAGAGAGGATTTGTCGGAATTATTCAGACGTCCAGCAATATGCTACTAGTCAAATCAAAGTCAGCTAAATGGCTAGCAATTCGCAAATGTAACTGCGCTCCAAGATATTTCAATTATACTGACTTGTTTTAATGTTTGAAAGTATTTTTGAAATGAAATATATAGATAGAAACACAGTTGCTTAAAGGCAATTGGTTTATAATTCGTGGTTTAAATTCTTAAGTAGTATACACCCGACAACTTAGTTATTACGTGATGGTGTGTGTAATTATTACGTTAATTCGATTAAAAGGTGTCAAATGCGGTAATCATGTAAGTATTTAATTGTTGTTTAGTAAGACTTAGCTTAAAGGCATCGCAAAATAAAATGGAAAACATACAAAACAACATATCGATACTTGTCAAGTGATTTGCCATGACTTTTGCCTGCCTAATATTTGTTTTAAAGTCAATTTACGAGATTTTAATTAAAATCGTCAGACGCTATTACTTTAGAACGCAACAAGTTTGAAGACACGCGGTGTGCGTGAAGATTAAAAATTCGACCTTAATTAAACCTTCAAATCGGCTTAGTAGACCAGACCCGTGGGCATATATTTAGTTCTAAGCTTTATTGACGAAATTAAGGTTTGTTTAGCTTTCACAGCGAACAACGATTGTCTCAAAGATTTTACCAGGTGAAAGAAAAATATTAAATCGGCGCCATAGCAATATCACTGCAATATAAATAAACAGTCATTGCGTAAATAGGATTAATAAGATAACAACACTTTCGGGCGGATGACTGGACAGCAATTTGCGTCATAGTTTGAATATTCTTCACAGTTTGGTCATGCCAATTGTTTTTAAAAAATTGTTAAATACTTGCTCTCTAGCTAGTTTAGCAGGTATTTTAACACCAATGAGTCAATCGCCTGCGAAACAACGACCACTGAAACGACACACGCGACACGGCCACAACGCCCCTGGCCGTGGAAATTGTGTCGCCAACTTTTAAAGGAGAAAACACAATCAAAGTCAGCAGTATATAAGCAAAGAATTGTAAGAACTACATAGAACGAAATTGTATCGAGATTGCAATTAGGTATCACCGCATGTTCAAGCGCAGCAGGTATCCGGGAAAGAATAAATGTCTTATCAGAATAAAAAAATAAAATCGTTTTGGCCTGACCATTTTAAAGGGTTTGGCCATCCTTAATAAAATACTAATGCTAAATTTGTAATTTAAAAATTGGAGTTAAGCTAGATTACAAACGCTAATCAAGTTTGACGAAACAATGTATTTTACAACATTTGTTCTTCTGTGCGTATCATGTGCAAGCGGCTGGACACTGGAACGCAACGAAGATCGGCAAGTTGAATTTAGAGGTAAGATTGCGACAAAAAAATACTTTATATATACTAAAATCACCCGACCTGTTCGGACAAGATTGTAAAAAGCTCCTTTGGTTTCTGCAACTAAAAACCAATGCTGTAAACAAATAAAATGAAATTTGACCATATGGCGATTTTGATACAAATTTAAAAATAATTCCAAGGATCAACACTTGATGACGATGTTTCCACGGGTGCGAGAAGTCGATTCATCAGGAGTATATTGCTTAACCAGGTAAATTGCCGTTTCTTTGCAAATATGAAGCGTTGCAATTAAAATATATTTAAAGTCTAATACAAAACAAATTAAAGTTGTAACAAAATTAATATCGACGTCTTTTTTTTAAACTGACAGCCGTTAATAACCCAAACGCGAGAGGATTTCGAAACACTTCTTAAATCGTTTAACTTCTTAAAGTGTTTAAAACACTACATTTATTGTTTACATATATGTTTTGTTACAATAAAAATATATTTAAAGTCCAGCTCAAAACAAATTAAAGTTTTAGGATTGTCTGATTGTTTTTTAAACTAACAGCCGTTAATAACCAAAACGCGTCAAAACACGTCTTGTGTAAATGTTACAGGTGTACAATACAAACATTATTTAACGAGAAACGCCCGTCGAGCTACCTTACCATGCAAATGATAAAAACTTTAAATGTTCATAAAAAAAAGAAACAAATTGTAACAAATGGGGTTTAAAGACCCCAGATTACTGATTGGTAAAAACATACAAACGTACTCTGTTATTGCTTAAGCTAATTTAAGTGGATTAATTTACGGTAAAAAAAAACATTCAAAATCATCTGTATAATATACAAGAGATCATATACTTACCAAGAATTTAGCCGAGTAATGCGATTATGGTTAACTTGCGGTTTGCAAAATATGCAATTAAAGTATCCTAACAAGATAATTATTTTGTTAATTTCGTAAGAGGAATTATAGGAGTTTTTCATTTGTCTCATCAATAAATCTATAACGATAGGGGCGTGTGGCCGAATGGTTAACGCTATGGACAAATGTATGGATTCTATTTCAAAAATTATCATAAAGACGAGCATGTCATGGGTTCGAAACTTCCCCGGTTAAAAAAAAACATTGTTTCCAAGAAGCGTTAAACTGAATTGTGATGATATAAGGAACTGGACGTATAATCTATCTGCTTTACACAAAAATTCAAAATATTCTGATACCGAAAATGCCATGGTTATGAGAAAATCTCTCCTAGCATACATTATAGGTACCTTGTATATAGTTCTTGGCTAACTTATCAACATTGATACAGTCAATTTGTTATGTCATCATAAACATATCTACAAACGCGAAACATAACCCCAATTAACGTACGACTTTGGGTTTACTCGCAGTGGCCAGGCAAAATAAATCCACGCTTTAGAGTGGATGGATTTGAACCCACTTTACACAGTATTCTCAGAATTTGAAAGTGTTTGGATAAATATTTATCCGATTTTGATCGAGAAATCCTAGAGATTGTTAACGCCTAGTTTCTGAGAAATCAGCAAAATGAACCAACCGTCTTCCACATAAAGAGCAAACCAAACCGACCACGTTAAAACTTTATTTTTTTGGTTGATCCCAAATTAATGAAGTGTTTACCAGTGTAAGAACAACCAACTTAATATGCGGCTTAAATATAAAAGATCAACTGTGGTTAAGCGTCAGGTGTCGTCTTGAGAAGAATCAAATAAATAAAAGATAAGCCGATCGTTTGTGTGGCCGAGTGGTTAACGCAATCGATACATGTACCGAACTCTATATAAAAATTGTTTTGGGGACGAACCCGCTATGGATTCGATACTAAACCCGGCAACAAAAATGGGAAAAGAGGCAAGAAGTTATTTATTCCAACGGTAACTTGGCGTAATAATTAGGATCAAACGAAATAAGGAATTTTGACTGAGTCAGATTTCGTCAGGAACAGGCAATTGTTTATCCCACATGGCAAATTACACTACAAATAGCATAAAACATTTCAAATGTCACCCGGCTATAAAAATAAATTCTTTAAAGCCTTAAATACGAAGGGTTTCTGTTCAAAACTGGTCGCTAGCTAGTCTGTTGGGTCCTCGGACAAGGCACTAATGGATTGTTGCATATAACCATTAGAACATTAGGTTCTACTAAATTGAAGGAACGTCTGAATCACACAAAATATAGTATAATTGCTACTGTATCCGACGGTGGGCGCAAACTAATCTGACGATTGCCCGTGTGATAACGCCCCTTGCCCTAATCCATCCACAGGGATAAACACTAAGTTTTGACCAATGCATATCACAGACTAGACTACATACGATTAAGTTGTATATGCTGCCCATCTTTAATGACATAAAAGGATTTTATCATCTGAAAATTCTATGTAAATAAAAAAAGCAAAAGATTTGATCGATCGGTCAGAAGATTTATAACGGCGTAGATAAAATAAAAACTTTAATGGCGATTTACACTACCGCAGATGTACGTCATAGAGGTTATGACGTAGCGGAACAAATTATCACTGATTTCCCGGTAATTGGCCGAGAAAAGCGAACCTCAAATGGAATGTCTCTGGACTTAAATTTCGACCTTCGTTCGTTTAAGCTTAGTTTATGGAAAACAAACGAAAATGTTGTTTAAACAAACCTAACATTTACACCATAACAAATTATGTTTCAAACAGCGAGCCAAAAGATTTTAATCGCGTCTTTTCCCCGAAAATAACAAACACGGGGGCCTGCGAAAGGGGCGATTTGCACAATTAATCAGGTCGAAAAGCGTCATTATCGCGTTTGTTTTGCAAATAAACAAAACGAGGGCGTCACCGCAAATTAAAGATAGCTAGAAAGTAATGATCAATATATGTATGACCTGAAAAGGTGCGAAAATGTGACCTGTTTGGTCGGAAAAGTCTGAAAATATAAGAAAATGTTCCGTGTGTGGCCGGAAAAGTTCAATATATAAGAAACTGTTCCATGTTTTGTCGAGCAAATATGAGATAATCGAGCAAATACGGGATAAAGAGCCAAAATATGAGATAATGTGGCGTGAATGGCCTAAAAAACGGAAAATTTGCGAAAACTTGACGTTTTAACACTTTTCAGGCCCGTGTTCTATCTGAATGGGGAGAATGGTCGGAATGCAACGTCACATCCTGTGGAATTGTCGGTGCCCAGGAAAGGTCTAGAACTTGCTCAATATCTGGAAGAATCGTTGCCAATGAAACCATTTGCCAACACGGTAGTATACAATTACCTGTCATTTCGAAAGCTGTCGATATTTTAGTAATGAATATATGTTTCAGAAATACACCAAGCCAGACCATGCGAAATACCGTGTCTTGCCAACCTTATTTCAAGGTAGGGCAGAACCAAATCTGGGCATGCAAACCACACTGTTTAATTTATCGATATATTGTATGTAAATTATATTTTAATATAAACACAAGAGCAGTATATATGCAAAAGGTCCGGTGCATAATGTGGGAATTATTCTGCCAAAATTTGCTTCTTATTGCACGACTTCACCGCACATTTTTTCCGAGGCTTTAGTAAAATAATTTAATTTTTTTTAAAGTTTTTTATAAAAACATAAACTAAACTTAATAAACTAAAGTAATTATTATTAATTAGATTCAGCCCATGGAGCGAGTGGAGCAGATGTAGTGTATCTTGCGGAACTAACGGAATCCAAACAAGAGATCGGAATTGTTTGCAGAGGTAATATCGTGTTTACCGTTGTTTATGTAAACCCTAAATAAATCAATGTGTTATTTAGAATTCTACGATTTTTTAATTTAAAATTTGCGAATGTTCTATCGAAAGTTTAATAAAAAAGATATTTTATATAAAATTTACGAATTTTGTATTCAAAATTTAATATTTTTTTATTTCAAATCTAATAAAACAAACCGCAAAATAGTTCCTGCACTGGTCCCGTGCTTCAACAACGTACCTGCTACAATCAAGTCACGTGTCCAGCGTGGAGCCAATGGGAGGGTTGGAGCGAATGTTCACAATCATGTGGTACAGGTGGCGCGCATTTAGGGAAAGGAGGTGTCAAGTTACCA
>CH002614.1:1510049-1520403 GCA_000149265.1 Ciona savignyi
AGATTCAATACAGAAGAAACGGTCTTAGAAACAAGCACCATTTTGGTTTCGAAACTGATCACAGTAAAAAGATAACCCACAGCAAGCTAATTGACATTTATGAAACTAAGCAAAGATAAGTGCGGAACCCTAAAATATATATGTCGTATAACGAAAATAGAGCGAAGTGTATCGATATAGGACATTATCGGACTTTTCGGTATAATGTTAATTTCTCACATTTGTTAAACTATTTTTTTTTGATAATGTCATTTTTTAAGTTTGATAATGTCATTACATTAAACCGTCATGGATTGATGTTCTTTTAATATTTCGAACAAATCCAAGTTTCGGCTCTCGCAATACGCAAATATCAAAATTGATTTATAAATCCCTAAAAATCAACCCCATTTATTTTTTGTAACCATGCTGAGGAATGACTAAAATATGTAATATTGTGACGTTTATAGAAATATTAGTGTTAGCAAATGTGTTAGGTATAATTTTAACTGGGCGAAGTTTCGAACCCATAATAGGCTTGTCCCCACAATCATTATTTTGTCGGTATATGAGTGGGTCGCAATAACCATTTGGTGACCGTACCGTATTTATTATCTACAAAAAAGCGCTAAAAAATTGAACTTTATCAATCGTCAAGTGACAATATATCTTACAGTACTGGCACTTCTGAGCCATCTAACGGAGAGGTGAACGACATCTTAAAGGGAATGACCGTTCCCGATACAGAAGATCTTATCACCGGTATATATACAAACATAGTTTTTACTACATGTGTAAAAGTGTATAACAATAATTTTGCATGTCTGTTGCTATACAAACACCCCAACTAATAAACACACACGGACAAATTTAAGATCGACAATCTTTTTAACCTGGTTTCGTTGATTTTAAAAATAAATTGAGCATGTTATTACAGATTATAGTCCAAACATAGTACAAGGAGAAATAGATTCTGTGAATAACACCCCGACTACATGATTTATTTTTGTTATCAAATCACTACCGGCCATTGGTTAATTATGGTTAGGTTTCAATAAAACATATCCGGATATCCAAAGTTATCTAATAGACGTCTTGGAAAAATAAACCAAATCCAATTAGCGTTCTAATATTATCCTCCGCCAGTTTAAAACTTTAGGAAAACATTTCTTTGACCAGTAGTTCATAGAAGCGTCAATTTTTTATGTATCTTCATAATAACTAATCAAGCCAGCCAAACTAGAACTAGTGCAATTTGCTTATTGTTTAACCAGGTTAAGTTTCAAATCTAAGATTGTCAACAGTCATAATGTGCATGAATCGGTCTCTAATTTCTATATAATGGGGTCACCTCCACCTCCTTTTTACCCAATAAAACTGTAGTTTTTACCAACTTAGTTTTATTAATTGAAATGGATTTAAAAGTAACATTTCAAAACTTCCCAAAATAAAAAGTATAATTTCGTATTTCGGCTACGTATTTTCTGTTTATATTTTGATATACATGGTCTGCAGGTCTCTTAAATACGGTAATATAATCGAACCGAACCATCAAAATGGCTTATCCGATAGCTTAACATTTTATCCAGTGGTCTTATTACAGTTCCATATTTAGTTTTAAACTCTTCGCAATGCGATGGTGGGGACGAAGCGTCACATGACGTCATACCTTGTGCTTCGTCATCTTGTCGACGTCACTGGTCGAATTGGCAAACATGGAGCGTCTGTTCGGTGACGTGCGGAACTGGATTTAGCTCCGCAAGCAGGCTTTGTTTAGGTAAGCAAACGCAATTCCTTTTTACATTATTTGTTTACAAAATGCTTAATGGTAAACATAATTCTTATAGATTTTTTCGGGGACAAATTTAAAGTTCACGATTGACTCGTCACTAGTTTTTTTTAGCTAAGTTAACTTCTGAACTCATATGGGTTTGGGTTTCTCTTTGTTTAGGACTAGGTATGTGTATCGTTCGCGTTAATCAATTCGGCCACACTATCGTACATTTGGCGAGTTGTACACAGTACTATACGGTTACTATCGGTTTTCTACAGTTCTGGTAAACTGTTCGGCCACGCGACCCTTTAGAATTTTGTGAATTTATTTAAATCGTTTTTTAAGGAAACACTGGACCATTATGCGGCGGAAGGTCAATCCGCTTCCGCCCGTGTTACAGCCCTCCGTGCTGGTCTAATTGGTCCGAGTATACTCCATGTTCGACGTCATGCGGTGCGGATGGCGCATTCAGGACACGTCGACGCGTTTGCCGCGGTACGTCATCTCGCGTTAACCAGTATATGAACTGTGATGGCGAAAGTGTACAAAGACAACTTTGTAACACAGAGGTGAGCAGAGTACTACTGTATTGAACGATAGTTATTATTATTTTTTATGCTTTATCCCCGTAATCGTCCGTCGGGTGACTTTAGCTAATGCAGTGTACTGTGTATAATTAATACGTTTTTTTTTCTGTGTTAGCACAAACCATTATTCCACTGTAAAATCCATTAATAGAACCCAATAATGCATTTGGTGGAGTAAAACCCAATAATCCAAAAAGAAAAAAATAGCAACCTTAAAATCTTAGACTTGTCCTGCTTGGGGATCGTGGTCTAGATTCACAAGATGCTCCAAGTCGTGCAACGGAGGAAATAAAATGCGAACTCGAAGGTGTCTTTCTGGGTTGTGTCGCGGACGAAATATTGACGTTGTCAGCTGTAACTATCAGGTGAGTTTACTTGCTTTATCAAAGAATCGGCCTCGTATAACCATTTCTTGGTTTAATATAATCGCCTGACCTGCTCGTTTAAAGATTTAGTGGGCAGACTAGCCAAAATATTAAAGATGTGAAACTGGTAGCTAAATAGATAGTCAATTTTGTCCTTTGGAAAGAAAATTAGAAGGCATCTTCTAAACCTAGTGGATGGGTTCTACTAAATTTAAAGAAAGGTCTTAATCATACACAAGAGACTGCAATAGCTCCGATAACCCGATGTTGGCCGCATGGTAATCTGACGATTTGGGATAACGCCCCTTGCGTTTCCCCATTTACGAGGATAAACAAGGATAACTTAGAATATCGAATGGGATAAATATTATATTTTCACAGCCATGCTCATACTGGAGCCAGTGGTCGTCATATACATGTTGCAGCGTTACATGCGGAGGGAATGGAGTTAAAGAAAGAAGAAGATCTTGTAGATATGGCCGCTACCTCGGAAACAGGGGTAAATCAACCATTTTGCCCATTGTATGTATCTCTTTTTTTACAACAGAAAACACAAAGTGTTTTAATATCTACTGTGAAATAATTTAAACGTTGGTGTGGTTGAATGATTAACACGGCCATTATATATACAGCAGATATGACTGAATGGTTAGCACGACCGATTCATACAGGATTTTATGTAAAACCGGTCTTATAAATGATTGCTCGATCGAAACTTGTTTCCAGAACAAAATTGATCAGTGCCGATTGTTTTACAGGTTGCGTCGGAGAATACAGACAACAAACAGAATGTTCATCCCACCCGTGCAACATCACATTTCCATCAGTCTTCAGTACATTTGAATGTGGGATGCGAAACAGACGGCCAGTTAATAAGCTGAGCAACACAGTGTTAAGAATCTTTGGCGGACAGGTGATAGGTGTTCATTGATAGTATAAAGTACCACGTACCGATCTCATTTCGAGTTGTCATACCGTTAAGCTCGATGTTAATGCGATTAAGGTTATTTGTGTGTCCTTTTGACGTTACTGGACGCCCGATTAGATTGGTGGGTTAGTGCGTTGTCCTTAAACCGAAGGGTTGCATGATAGAAACTAATCTCTGGCTAGTTGGTTATGTCTTTGGGCGATGTACTTAGCGGACATTCTCTGAACTCAGTAGAATGACGTGTGTTACCAAATTAGAGGAAAATGTGAGTATCAATCACAACACACTGCAATAACTCTGGTAAACCGAAGACGGGCGCGAAGTATTCTTACAATTACGCGTGTGTTCTCACATTCGCAGGGATACACATCAATATCCTATCCTATAAATCCTAATTTAAGGAAAGCACTGCACCGTGCTATATTCAGTAAAGGTTTTCGTTAAGTCTCATGCTTTAGTATTTCGCCATGTAAAGGCTTTTCGTTAAGTCACACACACACCTGATACTTTGACATGAAACCCAGCACTACACTTAGCAGAATATTTACATTACTTCGAAACATCTAGATTTCCGAAGAACACGGGTGGCCATGGCAAGCAAGTTGGCAACATAAGGATTGTAATCTGTGCTCCTGGGGCCATTTATGTGGCGCAACGCTCGTCGCACCACGTTGGGTCGTAACTGCGGCGCATTGCATCGAAGAAGCGTAAGTTAAAACCTTCAGTTGAATAGTTACCAAGAGCGATACATATATTAATACAAACGGACTTGGCAACGGACCCATCAAGGGTTTGAAACCTAGTCCGGTAACAAATGTGAAAAAAGTACAAACATTTGTTTGCGAATTAATTATCTTCTTATTTAACCACGATCTTTACAACAGAAATATAGCATTTATATTCTTACAAGGCATTCAGTATTAAAAATCACTCTTGTGAGAATCGAATCATTTTCACTGTAAATTGTCGACCCCACGCTCTGTATATTGAGCTGTCGTGGCGCATGTCAAATAAAAAATAAAAAATATTTCCGGTAACTAGGCGTGGATACGAGGTTATCTGAGGAACGCCTGTGGGATCCACAGGGCTAAAACATAAAAAATATTTTATAATTATATATCTTACTGACCAATGTAACAAACACAGAATGTACCCCATTAACCACAACGATCCTGGGGATAAGTGGAGCGTTGTTGTCGGGATGAACAGATTAAATGAAGATGGCGACCGATACTTCATTAGAAAAGTATTTGTGCATCCCAACTATCTATACAGAGATGTTACCGAAGGTATGAGCCAGTAAAACTCGTAGAGATGTTATACATTATTTAAAAATCAAACTGCGTTCTTCGTATAATCATTCTATGTGGAGTCCTGTCGAATAGCTTGGTAGGTAGGTGTGTCGCCTTACACCGAAGGGTTGCTGTATAGAAAATGGTGCTAGCTATACTTTTGTATTCTAGGCCCTGCCTAAAAGGTTATGTCCTTTAGCAAGGTACCTAGTGGACGTCGTTTGAACCAAATGGGATTGTCTAAAACTAATTGAAAGTCTCAATAATGCACAAAGACCGCAATAGTATCGGTGACCCGACGATGGTCGCGAATTAATGTGACGATTGTTCTTGTGGTAACGCCTCCTACATATTCGTGAGGTAATTTGACGATTTTCCGTGTAATTCCCTCCCGCTTCTTTATTAGTGGGGATAAAACCTAAATATCCTATTCACAATTTTGCAGCTGATATTGCGTTAGTGAAACTGAGAGTAGACGTGCCCTTAACCGCAGAAGTTGTACCAGCTTGCCTTCCTCAGGCGAGTATGCCTGTAATTGGGGAAGAGTGCTACGTAACTGGATGGGGATATACAGGTAAGATCATTGAAACTAGCGATAAGCTTGGTGGGTTAGTGTGTCTCCTTTCAGCCGAAAAGTTACAGACTCGAAACTGCTCCCTAGCTAGTCGGTTGTGTCCTTGGGCATGGAACTTACGTACATTGCTTGAACAGATTGAAATAATGATTTCTAAGGAATGTCTTAATCATACATCATACTGCAATCGCTCCAAAAAACCCAACTGTGAGCGAGAAGTAATCTGACGATTGCACTTGTTAACGCCTAATGCATTTTCAAATACACTGGGATAAATATAAATATTTTATCATTAACACAGGTTTGTTTCATTATCTAATTTTAGAAGACAACCTATTAAATACAATGTGCGTTTTTCAGGTCCAATTTCAGCCTTTACCGGTTTATCAGTCGATTTACTTGAAGCGACTGTTCCGGTGATGAATTTTTCGTTATGCCAAAACCTAGACTCGTTGTACCAGGACAATCTGAACAGTTTAAACCACATGTGCGCTGGGGATCCAGTGACCGCTTCCCGTGATACCTGTTTGGTGAGTAAATAGGATAGGATAAAATATTTATGTTTATCCCTTGAATGGGAGAACCAAGAGGGTTAACACACGGGCAATCGTCATATCATTTCGCGCCCATCGTCGAGTTACCAGAGCTATTGCAGTGTGTTATGTAGGATTCCCACGTCCCTTCAATTTAATAGATTTATTCTGCTGAGTTTAGGCAATGTCCGTAAAGTGCCTTTCCATAGGACACAGCCAACTAGCTAGCAATCAGTTTCAAACCTGCAACCCTTTGGCTGAAAGGCGACGCATTAAACCACTAGACTAGTCTGTGGAAATCCACGCGAAGATGAGATTAAAGTTCTACATACAATTGTTGTTGGGCTTTATGTAAATTACCCCTTTCCACAGTCGGTTTACTAAAGATATTGCAGAGCTGAATATAAAAAATGACTAATTCATCGGGTTAAAGCAAAGTCTGTGCCTAAATATATTAAATAAATATAGAACAAGCACAATAACTGCACATTGAAGTCAAAATTGTACAACAAGAATATTCTTACAAGCTATATATACATTTAAAGTTATATTAGCGGAGTGTCTAAAAGCCGTAATATGCAAGTTTAAAAAAGTAAATTTATTATATTCGAAACAAAAAAGGGTTATAAAATATTTTTATTTTCCGGTGAGACACCTCGCAATGTCTTAAATTTATCTTATTTTTATCCAATATTTATACACAATAGGGAGATTCCGGTGGACCCCTTTCATGTCGACGTCATAATGACACTTGGTACATCGCTGGTGTTACGTCATTTGGGCTTGCCAGCTGCGGGTCACCCGGTCACGTGGGTATCTACGCCCCCTTTGTATCCTTTGAGGAGTGGGTACGGACAACCATAGAAAACAACACATACACGTCATGTTAAGAAGTGAACGTTAGTTTGTTGCTACAGTGAAGCCGTGACGTTCTTAGGGTCGGGCAAGATTCAAAATTTACATATTTACCATTCATTCGACCCATTATAACTGTCATGTCGCAGGGGTGTCATTGATTTCACAAAAAAATCATTAAATCATTTACATATACTCTGTCATTTTTTGTTGACAAATTAATATATTGCCGGAAAAAATAGATAATATAAGGTAATTCATAAAATAACTGACATTAAATAATCCGCCATTTTATCAATACCGGAATATTATTTCCTTTGCACCCCTGTCCAATTACTTCATTTGCACTGGAATAAACAGCGGCATTTGTTTCTATTTTTCTCTTTTTACTTTTACCACTTATTTTTTATCTCTTGATGTTATAAGTTATTTTAATAGTTTTTTTTACGCGTATAACATAAACGTATAAAACATATTTTAACCTTTTCATTGTCATTCAAATGTTTGTTAGTGTTTATTTCGCTTCATTTTACTATTTTTCATATGTTTAAAAACACATAAAAAATACGCACCTTTATCGAGCGCATCATATTAAAACATACAAAAAGAAATTCTACTTTTTTAAACTGTTCCATGTCTACAATCCGGGTAGTCTGCAAATCCACCGAGGTATTGCAATGTGAAACTTAATGCAGGGTAGAAGCGTTAAAATTAAAAAGAAAGTAAATATTAGCAATTCTATCCTATGTGATCATGACCAAGCAAACGATTGATTTTAAACAATTTTTATAGATTGCATATAATCAATAAATAGGCGTCTATGCGCGGCAGGGTGTGACGATTTGTACCCACTTAATCATTGTTATAAAACAGTGTTTTGTTAAGTAACAATATTGTGGTGATTCCCCAATGTTTGTTTGGTTGGAAAAAGCATGTGCTAGCCCGCGCGCCAGTGTTCTCGTTTAGCTGTTAAGTTTTTTGATAGTGGTGCTTTTTGAAATAAAATTATTGATTGGGCATCTGCTAGCAGTTTTCTTGGAAAAGCTTCTTGGTTTTGGCTCAGTGGAAAAAATCACCAGTAACTTTTATATGCGAGCCGTATACAAATTCTGTTGTCATTAGATCTTCCTATGAGGCGGTACGAATCCCATACATTCAACGCATCCATCCAGTTGGGTCATGTTAGCCGAGTCATTAGTACGCTTTTAAGGTGCCGGTGAAATCGTTTAATTAATCCTGAGGGTAAAACGAGCACGTGCGGTGTAGTCTAATATCCAGCAGCAGGAAAAACTAAAATGAAGAAAAGCAGGAAGGAGGGAAACTGCACACTAAAATAAAGATTAGGGTATTAGAGTTAGTTTTAAAATTAGGGTTGGAGTTCAGGTTAGTTATGGGGTTAAGATTAGTGTTTATAGGGCCGGGTTAGAATTAGTTTCCAAAGTTTTAATGAGTAGTTTTCATCCTTCCCTCCTTCTCACTTTCCCTCCTTGTAGTGTTGCGCCCAGCAGCATTGTCCAAAACGTGGCCAGTTTCACCGCTACGGAGTTTTGCGTGTCTTCGTTCTCGAACATTTTTTATTAACTAAACTTCAAAAAGTCGTTTTTGAAGGTCGGGGTCACCAGTGAAGCGACAGCTTCTTTATTTGCAGTAGCACACAAGAAAATGGAACTCGTTGCACAAACCCAAAGCGACCTGGCTCAAAAAAGAATATAAAAAGGCATAGCGTAATGACGTCACACATTATGTAAAATTGGATGACGGGAGGTCACTACATAATAACCAATATTCATAATATACGCTACAGACTATTACAATTGTGCTTCGTCGTTTTCCAAAGTAATATGTAGCCTGATATTTTTAAAATTGAAAAACGGTGAATACGAGACGAGTTATATCCAACGAGTTATATCCGAATACCCCACGAGTTATACCAAAAGGTCGATACAAGGTATGTTTGTTAGATTTTCAGTTTTTAGGTTCATGGGAAGTTCCCTTGGTGACAATACACCAAATACATGACAAAGCCCCCTAATCTTGCTGTTAAGTTTTAAAGTGAGTTTTATCCATATCAGACAAATCCTTCGAGACTAAATATTTGTTACAAACAATTTTAACAGTGGTGTGGAAAAAGAAATATAGTACAACTCTTCAGTATTTTTTATTAACAATCAAAAGGATATATACAACTACTGAAAAATGATTAAACCAACCAAGAGATTAAAAGGATAAAAAATTTATATATATATAATGGCAAAGCTTCACTGTGTAATTTAGCTTCTGATGGCCAGGTTTTCGTATTCCATAACTGGCGGAATTTGTATTTCTGTAAATAACATCTCAATTTACTTTTTTAGAAAAGATGAATTGATCCAAATTCGGTATTTACAGTTGATTATAAAAAGTAATCTCAACCATACCAGCTTGTAATTGTCAAACTTTAAAAGTGCGAAACATAATACAATAAATCGATGTTTCATTACGTGATAAATTCACTACTATGGTCAAAGCAATTTTTGTACTTTATTTGCCTTCATAAACGGGTTTTGGATCTGGAGTGAATTGGATAGCAGGATCTTTTTTGATTTCTCCACCACCTTTGCTGTGAAGTTAATAAGAATGTTACCAAGCTGCACCTGGCGCGGTATAGAATAAAAGATTATAAAGAAAACAGGTTTATAACCCAGCAAACGGACTAACGTTGTAGGAATACAAAAATTAGTTTTAATTTATTAAATAAGCGTACATGAAAAAATAAAGCAAGAGAAAGTGAAAAAAACACAGTATTTAGACACATTAGTAAATACTTATACTAAAGTATAGTGGAGCAAACCTTCGCTTTCTGATGCAAATCACTGCAACCACCAAGCCAATAAGAATGACGCACATTGGCGGGATAATGTACTGCAAGAGTTTTGTTCCTGCTGTAAATTCGGATTGAGAGGATTAGTGAATATGTTAAGGTGAATCATCCACTGTGAACGATATTTTACACATTGTAACACTTTGTAATTTTGTCATTATAAAAGTTTCATTTATACGAAGTTACCGTGCAATATCCAATTTACTTAGCACGCATTTAATCGAAGAATCACAAACTAATCTGAAGTACCAGATAATGGTAATATTTTGCAATTAGAACCACTAAAGTTGGGGTGACAAGTGCAGTGAAAGTGGCAGCCGCTTTCGGTACAAACTTCACCGTTGGCACATGGAAAGGACGCACACAGACTTGTTCCATTGACTAGAACAAAAATTTGATTAGATTACGCCTTACATAAATGGACTTCCAGTTACAAAGCTTACCACGTCTCTCACAAGCATATCCGATCGTCGTAGAACAATTCTTAATAAACCAACTTCCATTTTGAGCTAAAGATAAACAACCAGCACTATTTGGCACGGATTGGTCAACCAAGTTATTGTAACCACCAATATTGCTTCCATCCAACCACAGCCAAGTGAATTCG
>CH002614.1:1529837-1544621 GCA_000149265.1 Ciona savignyi
TTTCAGCTGCTGTTTTGTTTTGCATCGACCAAGCTCGCACGTATTTAGTAAAGATGTCACAGGCAACCAAGATGTATTGATGACCATATCTTGTCAGAGGTTAAGGTCCCAAAACGTCGATCTCGATTCTTTGCATTGGTTGGTATCATTTTGTTGGATAGTTTCAGTGGGCACGAATGGTGGTAGATGTTTTTTGTTAAGAATGCATTAAAAACATTTTCTGGGAAGTCTTCGACGGACTTTCTCCAAATGGGCCAATATAATAGTTCTGCCACTTTTGAGGTTGTTTTCTGCACACCTAAATTAGCAACACCATGTGGTTGGTCGTGCTGTGATGCTATGGTTTCGTGTACCAAAGCTTCCGGTACAATCACTTGTTCCACTTCAATTTCAGGTTAAGTTAATGTCTCTGTTTTTATATAATTGATTTCTTGGTGAATCCGTAGCTGGGGGAATAGACTCCTTGTAATGTCGGGTTTAGGGCGTGTATGATTTCACTTTTCGGTAAGCTGGTCCTACGCAGTAAAATGGTCCACTCAAACACTGGTTCTATATCGGGGTCGTTTTGCTGCGCCTGTCGCATGCCTTCCGCCGTGCGTCCTATGCTTTGTTGCATATTTAAGCTGTTGATTCCAGCCCTTTCCTCATGCTTGTTCTCGATTTACTTTGCATGGGCAAGGATGTTCCCCTTTGTAAATTTTACTGATAGCGTCAGCGTGATTCTTGCCTGGTCAATGAAGCAGTTCAAAGTTGTATTCCGAGAGGTATTCTACCCATCTCGCACACTGTCCGTACATTTCTCTCGACTTCCAGAGCCTCGGAAGCTACGCGTGATCGGTCCACAGGAGAAATTTCGAACCAAGCCAGTAACAACGGAATAATTTCGTTGCGTGTATTACAGCCAGAAGCTCCTTTCGGGTCGTAGAGTAGTGTCTCTTAGCTTTGCTGAGAGTTCTACTGACATATGCCACGACCTGTTCTCTTCTATCAAGCATATGTAATCTGTCCGAGGACGCAGCCCACCGCAGAGTCTGAAGCACCCGTATCTAATATGAATGGTTTCTTGAAATCTGGATATTGCAAAACTGGTAATGTGATTAGTTGTTGTTTCAGTATTGTGAATGATGCCTGACATTTCCACGTTAATCGTTTGTTTTTCTCGGTTTCGGTAAGGAGGCGCAGCCACGGCTGAATAATCGTTAACGAATTTCCTGTAGTAAGAAGTGAGCCCAACGAATTACCTCACTTGCTTTACTGACTGTGGAACGGGCCACTTGGCTACCAATTGAGCACTTAACATAATGTCCCCAAAAAGTTGACTTGCTGCTGAAACAGAGAACGCTTTGTTGACTTTAATGTTAGTCCTGTGGCTACAATCCGTGAACGTAATTCGCCAAGTCTACTCAGGTACTCTTCGAAGGTTCGAGCATATACGATTATGTCGTCTAGGTAGCCTACGCCAAAACACCATAGGCATTACGTTAAACTCAAATAGCCCCATGTGGCGAAAGCAGTTTTTTCGTGAGACTCTGGTGACATCGGTATCTGCCAATAACCAGATTTTAAATCGAACGTTGAAAAGTAGGCGGAACCAGTCATCTCGTCCAAGCTTTCGTCAATCCTGGGGTCGGATAACTATCTCTTTTAGTGATCTTGTTGACCTGACGATAATCGACACAAAACCGAGTTTCACCGGATTTCTTTTTAACGAGGACGATTGAACTTGACCATGGCGACGTGGAGGGTCGGATAAGCTTCTGGTCTAGCATTTTCTGGACGATATCCTTAACTTTCTTCTTTGCGTGGTGTCCCATCCGCCTAGGTGCTTGTCTTACATCTTAACATTTCTTTTATCGATATGGTGTTCAACTATGTCCGTACGACCGAGATCGTATCTGCTGATGGAGAAGGCGGCTGAATAATGTGTATTAATTGATAATTCGTGCATTTTCTGATGGTGGGTTAATGCAGAGCTAATCTCGATACCTTCCTAAAATGAAATTGTGAGTTACGTCCTCTACGACATAGTTATAGACGTTCATGGTTGTAGACACAGACCCTACTGTTATTTTCAACTCGGTCGTACCGGCCACATTTAAACAATTGCCGTTGGGTCCAACCATAAGATAACTATTCGGTAGGATGTTAATTTGTCCAGTGCCTTTAATGCATTTGTCAAAGCAACTTTTTTTTAATATTGTGAGTCTCATCTTGGTGGGTTTTATACCCCCTGGGTGGGTTTCCATTATAAATGACTTATAGTGTTGATAACGATATCAGTACTTACATTTGTATTTATTGTATATTTTATTAATTTTACTTAATATCAACCTTAACGATAGGTAAGAATTTGTCTGTGTATAAACTGTGATGGAAAAACGTCAGATTCTGCAATGACCAATTCTTTACATTTCCATTTATCAGACAATTGACCTCGTGATATCTGTCCCACGATTTTTGTTCAAAGGAATTCCATATTTGCAAAACAATAAATGTTAAATAAAAAACTGGACAGCTGTTTATAAAAAAATCCGGCGTTTACAGTTAAATATATAAACGAACAAAAATAATACAAACTGCGCAAGTCTATAATTGTCGAACTAAAAAAGTGCGATTTTACAATTTTCATTAGCTGGATAGCTAGATAAAGAACTACCGGTATCGCGGGCATTTGTATGGCCCGACCCTGGATATTTACTTAAGCAGTTTGCCATGTTTTAAATAGGTATATATACGCAGGCACCTTGGTTAATATAAATGCATACCGGTACAGTCTTTACCATTGGTATATATTCACAACAAAGCAAATACATAAACGATTATAAGACAGAGCTCGCAAGAGATAAAAAAATAGTTGGAATTTTGACAGCAAACATAATATGAAAAGGCAGTCAATACCTCTTTGACAGATAAAATACTTGGTACGGGTGCATGTGTCATCCAACCAACCACGTTTGATGTTCGAGTAAAGGGGCTATAGAATCGTACGAAGTCAAAGCTGCGCAGGCCTTTTCTGCACCACGGTAATTCGGTTCAGCACCAATCCAATAATGGTAAGTATCAGTGGCTTCTGCTGGAGATAATCGTATGTTCCATCCCACCATTTCCACTCGGTTTCTCTAACAAAGGCATCACCACTAATATTTCTCATTATTGTGGTAATATAACGCCACATCATTGTGGTAGATGGTAAGCAATATTTAAGCTGTTTGGTTAAAAAAACTTTTCATTGTACAAATAGATTAGGCCTAACAGATCGAAACTTTTAAACAAAATTTTGCTTCTTCTCGTTTTGGATTACAGCTCCCAGCTTGAATTATGAGTTGCAAAAAAATCTAATTTTTTTCCAATAATATTTTAAGTGACATCCCAATTCGTTCTAGATATCGACAAACAAAAATGTGGGTTTATAGGATGTATGTTACATTTGGAAAATTTCGTTTTTAATTAATAAACTTTTTGTTTACAATATTGCACGAACAAACCGCATTTATCGATCTTTAGCAACTATATAAAACGGCTTTCCTTGGCTGGAGTATGGGCAAAATTAAAATTTAAAAAAGTAAGATTTAAGTAATAAAACAATTAAAATGATACGAAAAATGTGTATACGAACAGATCTTATTATCTCCGTGGCGCCAACGTGCGTCAAAGAATGATTAGCAATATGATATCGAATCGCTTATTAGACATACCGTTCATAAAAAATAAAAATAACTCCCCAATGTAACTTTTAAGTATTGATTGGCAGGTTTTATTAATACATTGAATGCAATTTGTTGTTGTAAGTTACAATGACCACATACATTGCCTAAAATGCCTCTGTGGGCCTATAATATAGGCAATTGCGAATTATTCTTATTGTAAGGACGAGATTCGTCGCCTTTATATGCCTATATGATAGAAGAGTTTTAAATGCATCGTATGAAGGTTTTAAATGAAAAGAAGCTCGTGGTTACCTAATGCTCGCGAACCACTGATTCAGTAACCGACGAACCATGGATTTCTCCACTAGTACACCATATAATCGATGAATTTAAGAGCAGTTTGATTGTATTCTGCAGCTGACTGTCTCTAATAATAATCAAATCACTAAGCAATAATTGGCAGGGGTTTCGAGCGGCAACAAATGTTCTTTTTGATGTGACGAAGGTTAAATTACTTTAATTGTAGACAGCAACTAAAAAATAAGGATACATTAATAATAAAAACCCAAATATATTTGAATAATTTCCCTGCATTATTTACTTTGACTCTTAGTTTGTTTAAAATTGCACAAAATAAATACGACGATTTCTGTAGTAGGTTGGCCTCTCATTTCTATTAGGTTTTCTGCATTTAATATACTACACTGCTCAATCGAGCTATGTAACTTCTGTGTCATTTCGCTCATGTTGTTTCTTGAGTGTAAAAGAGCGGTAAAATTACATGACTGTACAGTCTTTGTATGATTTAGCATTGTCCCACAATTTTCGGGGACAGATACATGACTCATCTTCACGCTTTCGCACTTACGACGAACGATACAAGTCTCCACTGATGAATAATTGTTTCAAAGTGTCATGTGTTTAATCACATGTGACGAGTTAGTGACGTAATTTCTTTGTGGTGTAAAAATCCGACCAGATGTCAAAGTGGTAACGCGTCGGACTGTTAGAAGAGAGGTGCCGCGTTCGAAACCATCTGTTAGAAAGATGGATGCTTTCCGAAACAAGTCACTTGACTGACGTCACCAGAAACTAGCAGATTATTGAACTCACCTAAAACTGTCAAGATGTTCACATCGTATACAGTGCACTGCAATAGCTCTCGTAACCCTACGGTCGGTGCGAAGTAATATGACGTTTTTCTATCACAGTGGGAATACAGTCATGCCCTTTCTAATCTGTACTGCTATCTAGTCGGTTGTGCCCTTTGGCAAAACCAGCAGATTATTGAACTCACCTAAAACTGTGAAGATGTCCCATCGTATACAATACACTGCAATAGCTCCCGCAACCCTACGGCGGGCGCGATGTAGCAAGATTTCCTATCACATAGGGAATACAGTCAAACCCTTTCTAATCCGTACTACTAGCTAGTCAGTTTCGTACTTTGGCTAGGCACTTAACGGACATTGCCTGAATCCACCAGATTAATGTGTGCTAACAAATTGGAAGAAACGTGTGAATCATGCGCAACACACTGTACTAGCTCCGGTAACCCAACGGTGGGAGCGAGGTGATCTGACGATTACCCGTGTGTTAACCCCCTTGATTTTCCCATTAACGAGAATAATAAAATTTAGCAATGATGATTGAGTGAAAATAAAATCCATAGAACCTGTGTTGTTGATGACGTAACAATAAGCTTTGTGTGTGGACAATGTGGCTTAGAAGGGCTACTTGTTATGGGTCCCATTTGAAAAATTGGGACACATATTGTTTTTGTACGTTTTTTTTATTTTTTTTGTCTTTGTCAAACGCTTGACAGGCATGTCATGTCGCCCCGACATCTACCAAAAGGAGTAATGGAATCGCAATGAAACTTAATTATTTGTTAGACAACAAGGCCTAGATATGCAGAAACCAACATTTTGGGTGATAAATTTAGGGGAATTCCCAATGGACGTTAAAAACCAAAACGGTCATTTTTTCTAAAAAATTAGCTTTTTAGGCCATAGCGCTTGAACGGCTCCTCCAATTTGAATTATCCTTTGGTAAATATAAGTGCATTATACATAAGTGCATTTAGGAAAGTACCCTAAAATAAGATTTTGTTCCCAAATCATGATTTTGACAAGCAAAGGAATATTGAAATCGAAATGAAAATTTAATATTTGTTAGACAACATAGACTAGATATGCAGAAACCACAATTTTGGCCAATGAATTCAGGGGAATTCCTCGGGGGCGTTAAAAGACAAAAAGAAATGTTTTACAAAAAAAAGATTTTGTTCTCAAATCATGATTGTGACAGGCATGGCAAGACGCCCTGACATCTACCAGAGGGATTAAAAAATTGGTAACAAAACTTGGGCATTTGTTAGACACCATGGTCTAAATATACAGTGAAAAAATTGTGCGTGGTAAATCCAAAATAAATTAGCTTTTTGGGGCATATGGCGCTTGAACGGCTGCTCTAACTTTGATCAGATTTGGTGAAATGTTAGACCATTAGACACTTGGTGCCAATTAAAAGAAAGAAAACATTTACCTAGGGTAATTACGTTAAAAACAAATCAGATTAAAACTTTAAGAATTGTTACATAACATGACCCACATTTGTAAAAACAGAAACTTATCTACTAAACCCAGGGGAATTCCCTGAAACCATGAAAAACTAAATCGGGCTGTTTTGGCAATTCAGCTTTATTTCACTTCAGCGCTTGAAAAAAGGTTTAATTTAAACCACTTGTGGTAAAAATTTTCGTTAATTTAAGACGTTTATTTTTTTTAACTACACATGAAAAAGAAGTTTGGTTTGATAACTATGGGACCAATGCGTTTATGCTTGCAAAAACAAACTACATATTCAGTGTATAAAATACAAGTTGTGGTTAGGGACCCTGTAGCATGAATATATAGCATAAAACATGTGGTTTGCAAATAGTGGTGGTTAAACACGTGGTTGACACTCTCTAGTTAACACATAATGGTGATTGTTTTTATTTATTGAATACTTCATTATTCTAGTGACGGTGTAAGACTCACTGGGGCTTTCTTGTGTATAGTAATAATTAGAGTAATCAAAATAAAGTCATGTGCCTTAACTAACAACGACATTAAAAAAAACAAAAATTTGTGCCGGTTTGATTACTATACTAGCTTATACCTTTACCGTTTGATACCCTACCCCATTGTTTTACCAGTGTTATGTCATAAAGCCTTAACATTAAAATTCCCAAGTGTTACGTCACAATATCATTTATTCGTTTTAAATATATTTATAACGTAGCCCAACATGCAACAACCGATTGTGCTGTTTATTTTTTCTTTTATTTTCTTTTTTTATTTGTAGGCGGACATTGTGGGATAGTGCTACATTATACAAAGGCCTACACAGTCATGTAATCCAAATGCTATTATAAACTCAGGAAACAACAGGAATGCTCCTGAAATAACACGGAAGTTGCATAGTTCAGTTAGGCAGTGCAATGCATTATATGCAGGAGACTTAATAAAAATGAAAGTCCAACCTATAACAGCAATCGTTATACTTATTTTGTACAATTTGCAACAGGCTAAGAGCCAAAGTAAGTTAAGAAGGAAAATAAACCGAATAAATGTTTGTTTATTATTCACCTTGTAACTATAATTGTTTAAGGTTTTGTCTACGATGGAAGTCGGGTAACCGTCGTCACATCGAGAAAAACATTTGATGCAGCTCGAACCCACTGTCAAGCATTACTCGGTGATTTGGTTATTATCAGAGACAGTCAGTTGCAGAATAAGATTAAACCGCTGTTGGATTCAACGACTGATTGGAATTCGTGGGGATGGACATGGTTCGTCGGTTACTGGATCGGTGGAGCGCGAGCATCAGGTAACTTTTCAGAATTATAACAAGTCAATTGCCCAGTCTGTTATCTTTATTTTTACCAATCTTCTTAATTTAAACACGAATAAGGACTGTCACTACAAAAACTGCCACATAAAGTCTTGTGGTGGGGGATTGGGTGATTACAACGAAAAAATCTTACCTTTTATCTGGTTTCTATGAAACACGTTCCAGTGCCTTTGTTTCCAGGGGAAACCGAGTGGAAATGGTGGGATAAAACACGATTACCCCCATCAGGAGCCAGTGATACTTATCAACACTGGATCGGTGTTGAACCGAATGCCCCAGGTTCACAAAAAGCATGCGCAGCGTTGACTCCATACGAATCAATCGATACTTACTCGAACATCAAAGGTGGTTGGATGGATGACGATTGCACCAAAACCAAGTATTTTATTTGCCAAAGAGGTACAGACTGTCTATTATGGGTCCCATTTGAAAAATTGGGACACATAATGTTTTTTTTGTCCGTTTTTTTTCTTTTTTTTTTTCGTCAAACGCTTGACAGACATGGCATGTCGCCCCGACATCTACCAGAACGAATAACGGAATCGCAATGAGACTTCGCCACATGTTAGACGACATGTTCTAGATGAACAGAAACCAACATTTTGGGAGATAAAACCAGGAGAATTCCCCTGAGGACGTTAAAAACCAAAACGGTATTTTTTTCTAAAATATTCGCTTTTTTGGGCATAGCGCTTAAACGACAGCACCAATTTGAATCAAATTTGGTGAAATGTAAGTGCATTAGTAACTGATTTAACACTAAGAAGAAATAAAAAATTTACCTAGGGAAATATCCTAAACAATAGAATTTTGTTCTCAAATCATGATTGTGACAAGCACGCCATGTCGCCCCGACATCTACCAGAAGGAAAAATGGAATCGCAATGAAACTTTGATATTTGTTAGACAACATGTTCTAGATAAACAGAAACCAAAATTTTGGGAGATAAATCCAGGGGAATTCCCCTGGGACGTTAAAAACCAAAACGGTAATTTTCTCTAAAAAATTCGCGTTTTTGGGCATAGCGCTTAAACGACAGCACCCATTTGAATCAGATTTGGTAAAATGTAAGTGCATTTGTAACTGATTTAACACTAAGAAGAAAAACAAAAATTCCGTAGGAAAATACCCTAAACAATAGGATTTTGTTCTCAAATCATGATTGTGACAAGCACGCCATGTCGCCCCGACATCTACCAGAAGGAAAAATGGAATCGCAATGAAACTTTGGTATTTGTTAGACAACATGGTCTAGATATACAGAAACCAAAATTTTGGGTAATAAATCCAGGGGAATTCCCCTGGGTCGTTACAAAACAAAACGGTATTTTTTTCTAAAAAAATGACTTTTTGGGGCATAGCGCTTGAACGGCTGTTACAATTAGAATCAGATTTCCTAAAATGTAAGTGCATTAGTCACTAATTTATCACTTAGAAAAAATAAAAAATTACCTATAGGGAAATACCTTAAAAATGGGATTTTGTTCTCAAATCATGATTGTGACAAGCATGCCATGTCGCCCCGACATCTATCAAAAGTAGTATTGGAATCGCAGAAAAAAAATGACATTTGTAAGAGAACATGGTCTAGATATGCAGAAATCAAAATTTTGGGTAATGAATCTAGGGGAATTCCCCTGAGACGTTAAAATCCAAAAGTTTTTTTTTCCAATAAATTAGCTTTTTTGGGCATATAGCGCTTAAACGGCTGCTCTAACTATATTTAGATTTGGTGAAATGTTAGACGATTAGACAGTATGTGTCAATTAAAAGAAGAAAAAAACATTTACTTAGGGTAAATAAGTTAAAAACAAAGTTATGTTCCTGAATTAAGATTGTGACAGGCATGCCATATCGCACTGACATCTCCAACAAGAAGTCTACAAATCAGATTAAAACTTTAAGAATTGTTACATAACATGACCCACATATGTAAAAACTGAAACTTATCCAGTAAACCTAGGGGAATTCCATGATACCATGAAAAACTAAATCGGGCTGTTATGGCAATTTAGTTTTATTTCACGTCGACGCTTGAAACGACGGTTTAATTTGAAATATTTGTGGTGAAAATGTTCGTAAATTTAAGACGTTTATTCTTTTTTTACCTACACATGGAAAAGAAAATTGGTTTGATAACTATGGGACCCATGCGTTTATGCTTGCAGAAACAAACTACATACATATTCAGTGTATAAAATACAAGTTGTGGTTACAAGGGACCATGTAGCATAAATATGTGGCATACAACATGTGTTTTACAAATAGTGGTGGTTAAACAGGTGGTTGACACTCTCTAGTTTCAAACTATGTTTGCTGTGGAAAATCCAACTAATTTACATGTTTTGCGAAATCTGGCTTATAATTTATTATATATTTGTTTTATGGTTAATATATAAAAAAGCAATGAATCGTAAACACTGTAGATGCATGCATTTATATTTACCGAGGTCTCTGCGTATATACCAATATAAAACATGGCAAACTGCTTAAGCAAATATTCAGGGTCGGGCCATACAAATGCTCGCGATACCGGTATTTGTTTGTAGTGTCGTAAGTCTGCCACCCAACTTATAAGATTTAACCGAATCATTCTACATTCACCCTGCATATGACAATTGCGATTCAATGGAAAAGTTGGGTTGTCTTAAATTATATATTAATTAGGGAATTTTAAAACAAGAAAAACTAATTAACTATGCATAACTAACAGATCTATGTTCGCCCACGATCTGCCAAAACGGAGGCACGTGCAACCGATTACCTATGAACTACAGCTGCTCCTGTTTGCCTGGCTACGGTGGGCAAAACTGTGAAGCAGGTGTGTACAGCATAAAATTTCGTAAAGAAAAACTGGGTCTATTTTAGGCAGTAGTTGGGGTTAATTAGCGGGTCTGCAATCAAAAAGTAATCGGTTCCTGAATAACCGAACTTAGAATCATACGTGTTCATGATTATCTTTGCAATACAAAGAGACCTTTTGTAAAATTGTTAAGAGCTATTGCAAATAGAAGACCAATATAGGTAGATGTGTAATCTACTAAAGTAATTTCTTAATTGTAATTCATGATTTTTTTTATAACCCTAACAAAAATTATAACGAAACATATTATAAGCGACAAAAATATAAAATACAAGTAGGTGTGAAAAAAATATACATAAGTCAGCATACTAACACCATCCATCTGACGCAAGTGCGGTCAAACATAGCAATAAACCAGGGTAATACGTTAGTTATGTAATTAATGCGAATGTGCCGCGCAGTATGACTATGTATAACTTCACAAGATCTATGTCAGTGGACGAAACTGTGAAACAGGTGGGTACAGTATATGGATAATCACTTATTTTAGAATTACAATGTTATTTTTAGAGCCACATCCAGAGATATTAACCAGCATGTAACCTTATTCCAAGCTAATGTTTTAACTTTATTCAACCGTCCGCCCGTTACTTAAACATGCGAATTTCTTCGTAGGCCTACTTATTTACCCTAATTGGCATTATATCTACAACAGACCTATGTTTGCTCAAAACCTGCCAAAATGGAGGAACGTGTAACAGATTACTACAGAACTACAGCTGCTCTTGTTCGCCTGGTTATGGTGGACGAAACTGTGAAACAGGTGTGTAGATCATATGCGTTTGTATAGAGAGGAGAGCTCTATTTTAAGTAGTCAGGATTAATTAAACTGACAAGTAGGTGGACAAATGACGGTACATGTATTATTAGTACCTGTTGTATTCTTGTATTGGAATTACTTGGTAGTGAATCGTAGTTAATGAAATTAAAGTAAAACACGTTTGGGTATATAGCAAGAAATACATGCAAAGTATTTTACATACCATAGTAAACGATTATTACACACATGCGGGCATGACTGTAGTTAATTAAAGGGCACATAATAACTGTCTGGAAAACCTGCACGTATTACTACAGGGATAGAAATTAACAAATTTCCACAACAGTACCTGCTTGATGTTTTTACTAATAACAATGCTTTATTTAGTTATTATAAGACCCTTAGACTTCGAATACATATTTCATTTACATGTCATAGAAATTTATAGAGGTATAAAAAAATGCAATCTTAATTTAAATAACCTAAAAAAAACGAATATACAATAGGCTACATCAGACATTTTTTACACGACTATAAATAACCACAGTCACCCCATACCCACAGAATTTTCTGGTAAGTACCCTTCCTTTTTACGTTTTAACTAAACGTGGGTAAAAATTATGCCAATTTTCCATTTTTTAGATTAAGTTTTATTTTTGGGGGTTTTGTATATTTAATAACATTACCTAACAATGTTTTTAATGCGATTCAATAACTTATGAAAGATGTCAAGGGGCATGGCATGTTTCCCAAGGGTTTGACGGACAAGAACAATATATGTCTGTGACTCATACTAAGTACAGGTAATTAATCCATTTTTACACCTCATGAAAAATAAATGTTTTAATTGGTGTAAGTTTCTTCCTTATTTAATGTTTTTAACTGTAAGAGTTGTTACTTAAAATTTGGAATCATACCAGTTTTTTCATTTTCTTTAATTAAAACCAATAAACTTTGTTTTAGATTTATGCAGTCCAAACCCTTGTGAGAATAATGGCGGTTGTGGTGGGGGATTGGGTGATTACAAGTGTTACTGTCAGCTTGGTTTTACTGGAATAAATTGCAACCAAAGTTAGTTATTTTTTTTAATAATTATGTATAATTCACGTCGCGTTTAATTGTGTATAACAGTTTTCATTTTATGCAATATGTGTCTTTGTGAAGGTTTGATTAAAAATTGCACTCGGGTGTAGGGAGTTAATTGATTTATAGTATTTGTTTAAAAGCAAACTTTTTCGTAAATGGTTCCTTTAATACTACACTATTTCTCTCTTGTTTAAGTTAAACTATTTAGAACCAACGACATTACAGGTGACTATAATCATTAGTAATATTCGTTGATGCGTGTAGGCTATTTTGTTTACTTACTCAGAAATACAACTTACAGTCAATTGTCAGTGTAAATAACTAGGGAATTTTTTTTAACAGCCCGATTTCTTTCGTTCGAAAACGGTTGCGAACTTCACATTAACAAAATTCCCTCGCAATTTACATCGTTTGAAGCGGCCAAGACGCAATGTAACTCCTTGCAAGCATCACTTGCTATTGTAAAAACTAAAGAGACGCAAATCATTCTCAACCAAATTAACCAATTTTGGCTGAGCAATGAACCAATATGGCTGGGTGGAAAAATGACCAACTCATCTTGGCTGTGGTTGGATGGTAGTAATATAGATGGTTACAATAACTTTGTGAACCAAGCCATGTTAAATAGTGCTGGATGTTTATCTTTAGCTCGAAATGGAAGTTGGTTTATTAAGAATTGTTCTACGACGATCGGATATGCTTGTGAGAGACGAGGTAAGCTTTGTGGCTGACAGTCCATCGATGTAAGGCGTAATCTAACCAAATTATTTTGTTTTAGTCAATGGGTCAAGTTTGTGTGCATCTTCTCCATGTGCCAACGGTGGAGTATGTAACGAAAGCGGCTGCCACTTTCACTGCACTTGCCAGCCCAACTTCAGTGGTTCCAATTGCGAAATATCAACATTACCTGGTACTGCAGATTACTGTCGATACTTTGATCATTCAGTTGCCAACTAAATTGTTTCAGTTTTATTAATATGATACATATAAGCAACCGGTAATTCCCACATGTGAAATTGGATTTTGCACGGTAACTTCGTCCAAATTAAAATTTTAATAACTAAAGTTATAAAGTGTTGCAATGTGTAAAATATGGTTCACGGTGAATAATCCACCTATACATATTCACTAATTTTCTAAATCTGAACTTACAGCAGGAACAAAACTCTTGGAGTACATTATTCCGCCAATATGCGTCATTCTTATTGGCTTGGTGGTTGCAATAATTTGTATCAAAAAGCGAAGGTTTGGTCCATTATGCTTTAGTTACTTACTAAAGTTTAGTATAACTATTTACCAACGTGTTTTAGTTGCTTAATTTTTATTTTCCTGCTCTAATTATTTATCCATGTTAAGCTTCCATACTGTGATGAAAAAAATAACTAATTTATTTGATTCTTGCGCCGTTAATTTTTTGGTGGGTTATAAACGAGTTGTCTTTATAATCTTTCATTCTACCAAGCAAGATACAGGTAGGTTACATCTTCATTACCTTACACAGCAAAGGCGAAAGAGATATCATAGAAGGCCCTGCTGTCCAATTCACTCCGGATCCAAAAACTGTTTATGAAGGTAAACAAAGTACAACAAATCCTTGGATATAGCGTTTTATTTTAGTCATACTAGAACATCGATTTATTGTAATATGTATCTCATTTTTAAAGTTCGGATGTTGTAAACTGGTGTGGTTGGTATTAATTTTTCTTTCTTTTTATCAATTGCCAACGATTAATTAGGTTAAATTATGTTTTTCAAACAAATAAATAGTAATGTTATTTACAGAAATACAAAGTCCTTCAGTTGTGGAATACGAAAACCTGACCATTAGAAGCTAACTCATACTATGCAGTTTTATCAAAGATGCCTCTAGAATAATTTATAAACGTCTGTACAGTTCTCTAATAAATATTTATCGTTCTACAATTACCACATTGTTAAAACTCTTTTGTTTATTGTATCGTTTGTTGTACCATTTATTAAATTTCTTAGATTGAAAAAAAACGTGAGACAGATATTACGAGGGTAATCGTCTGATAAAAGCAAATGTAAACCATCGATTATTGCGTAATCTGACGTTTTGCGTTATCTTAATGCCACATAGGGGGAATTACCGTTAATGGAAAAACAATGTAAAAAAGTGACACATTTTCAGCTTCTACATATCAATCATAAAGAACAATGTCAAGATACAACGTATAATTTTTAAAATCTCCTTATATCATAGGGCAATTTGCGTTGCGTCATTTACAATATGCGTTTTATATTACACTTTAGTTTTACCATTGTTATGGCATAAATCATTAAAATATACGTAACACGCATTAATCAATTGTATAGTTTATATTTGCGGAGTTCTGATGTTATTAATATTTGCTTGGCTGTGGGTTTTCTATCTTAAGATTTACTTGTTATATCTGCGACCACTTATGGAAATCATGGGCAGCGCCGTAAAATGTATCCGATATTTTAGTTGCAGCCTTCCTTTGCTGTATCAATGTTTGTAGCCGGAAATTGTGGGATATTGCTA
>CH002614.1:1556048-1567203 GCA_000149265.1 Ciona savignyi
GAAAGTTTAATATATTTTCAGGGTAAACTATTATATTTAAATAGTTTGAGATTAGTTTATTTTATACTTTTTAATGTTTCTTTAAAACTTTAAGTTAATTGCCCCTTGAGTTCTAAGGATCGAAAAACAAAGAATATCGGCAAAAAAATACTAAAAAGCGGGAATATGGCCGTCGTTTTTTATATTCTTGGTCCTGGCGTGATTTATTCAAAAGTTGCCACTGCATATTTATTATATATTAGCTAACATATTTATAAAGTTCAATTAGTTCTTTTTTATTTTTGTTATTATGTGGTGTTAAAGAACACTGGTCGCTGTTTTGATTGCTGTAGAGTTTGGGGGAACTACCCGGAACACGATTGACGGTGGGTATGAAGTATCCAAATCTTTTTTCTTCGCACTGAAATCCATTATCGATTTGCGTTTGTTTTAACTATTTATCTGTTTTATATACGTGGTAATAGTACTTGGGTCTGTCGAGAATTTCCCTCTTTAACCAGAATTTGTATGACGTACACGCATGAAAAGTTTATATTTGCATTTATTTGTGGGAATTCTGCTGTAATTAACATTTGCTTGGCTGATGGTATTTTATCTTAAGATTTACTTGTTATATTTGCGACCACTTATGGTAATCATGGGATGTTGGCATTTAGCCATGGAAGCAAGGATTCGTAACATTTGCTTGGCTGGTGGTATTAATGCAACCAATAAGCGCACCAGTTCGTATATACAAATAACAAACATAACCATTTCGTCCGAAGGACCTGGGTTCGAAGCCAAGCGCTGTAAAAAGTACCCGACACTTTTGTTGCGGCCTTCCTTGGCTGTAACCGCTGTATCAATGTTAGTAGCCGGACATTGTGGGATATTGCTACAATATACGAAGGCATACACATCCCTGTAATCCAAATGCTATTATAAACTCAGAAACAACACGAGGGCTCTTGAAATAACACGTAAGTTGCATAGTTCACTTGAGCAGTGTGGTGTATTATATTCAGGAGATTTAATAAAAATTAGGATCCAACCCATTACAGCAATCGTTATGTTTATTTTGTGCAATTTGCAACAGGCTAAGAGCCAAAGTAAGAGGTTAAGGAAAATAAATTGAATAAATTTGTGTTTGTATTCACCCTGTGACTATAATAGTTTAAGGTATTGTCTACGATGGAAGTCAGGTAACCGTCGCCACATCGAGAAAATCATTTGATGCAGTTAGAACCCACTGCCAATCATTACTCGGTGATTTGATTATTATCAGAGACTGTCATTTTCAGAATAAAATTAAACCGTTATTTGATTCAAAGATTGATTGAAATTCGTGGGGATATATATGGTTCGTCGGTTACGAGATCGGTGGTTCGCAATCATCAAGTAACCACAAGTTTACTTCTTTAATTATTCCCTTTACTGACTAATTCCCAACTGTGCCATAATTTAGGCCTACAGAGGCAGGGTAGGAAATACAAATGTTATGGCCATTGTAAAATACAACAACAAATTACGTTTAACGTACTATTCGAAGGTGTTAACACTTGTCTTAAGCAGGTTATTAAACATCACATAAGCGATTTGAATTAAGATTATTACCAGACTTTCTCGCACGTTGGCGCTTCGCATAGCTGTTTTGGCCAAAGCGACCGTAACGACACAACTGCTTTGAGTACGGTCGTGTGACCGAGTGGTTAGCGAGACCGATACATATACCGACTCAAATATATAAAAACGGCCCAAGTGTCGTCCCTTGTCTTGGTTTCGAAACTTGTGGCAATAAAAATAAATACTGCTTCTGAAAGTCTTTAATTTTTTCACAACGTAAAATTCAAGCGGGAATCTGCAAATAAAACTTTTAAAATTTTTGTCTAAACGTATCGAGCTGGCACACATTTGTACATTGGAAACCGTTTTAACAAAACAGCTGGGAACTTGTACAATTATGCGAATTTGAAATACCATAATGATACGAAAGAATCTTACCTTTTTATCTGGTTTCTTTGAATAAGTTCCAATGCCTTTGTTTCCAGGGGAAACCGAGTGGAAATGGTGGGATGGAACACGATTACCCCCGGCAGGAGCCACTGATGCTTACCAACAGTGGATCGGTGTTGAACCGAATGTCCATGGTTGAGAAAGGCGTGTGCGGCTTTGACTCCGTACGACTCTATATACCCTTACTCGAACATTAAAGGTGGTTGGACACATGTCGGGAGCATCTATACGAAGTATTTTACTTGTAAAAAGGTGCAGACAGTCACTTATAATTTTGGTGTCTTTGGAAAACCAACTTGTTTATATTATATAGCTATGGCCTACATATTGAATGGTAAAAGGCAAGATACTGGAATCGTTATCTCGAAGGTGTGAACGAACATTGCTACAGTGTACAAAATAATAATTGTAATAAAAATACTGTTTTTACCATATGTAACACATTATATTCCAGTTCGAAATTATAATTTTCTTCAATACTTGGATTGTAATTCATTTTAATATATGTGCTGTCTTAAACTACATTTTTATTGGAAAATTTTAAACCAAGAAATATACTAAATGGTAATACATAACTAACAGATCTATGTTCGCCCACGATTTGTCAAAATGGTGGGACGTGTACCAGATTAACATTGGACTACAGCTGCTACTGTTTTCCTCGTTGTAGTGGACGAAACTGCGTAACAGGTGTGTACAGCTTATCTTTTGTAAAGAGAGGCCGGGATCATTTTATGTCGCCACGATAAAAAAAAACTGTGAAATAGTTGTGAATATGCGTTATAGACTGCCGATCAAATTACTTAAGCTAAATACCGTATCCCTCCACTAAATCAAAATATATGTTTCCCGGGATCTATGTCTTCCGAACATTTGCCAAAACGGAGGAACGTGTAACAGATTACCATTGAGCTATACAGCTGCTTCTGTTTGATTGGTTACAGTGGACGAAAATGTGAAACAGGTGGGCAGAATATACGGTTTTGTAAAAAGAGGCCGAGACCATTATAAGCATTAGAATCTGGTACAAAATGCATGTTTTATATCGAGCGTTTAGTTGACAGACCAATATAGAACATTCGTGTTATAATTTTCAGGGATGTTAGCTGATATGATCTTTATGTGCAGGAATTAAAATTTTATAGGAAGTCGAGGGGAATTTCCGAAACTTCATTAATTTATGTGTTTCGAAAATGTTACCTATTAACACCTATTTTACCCTTAAATGTAGAAAATGTTATTTTGAATCAACTCGATATCGCATGAAATTTCTTAGAAGAGAAATAAAAGTGTCCCCTTCAAAATAAATTACCCCATCTACGAATCTATTCCAGCCTGGTCAATTCGTAACAGTTGAAACGAACGAATATTTTGATTGATGACACTGCCACCATGAATCTGTGCGACAGAGATTATGTATTTTGGATTCAGAGTGCAGAGCGGTTCTTCCATTTGAGATTTTAATTGTTCTAAATTAGTCACAAAAATCAAATAATCTTACACGTTGAATTGTTCACAGAAATTCAACTAAACTTATACCATAGGCGTACCTGATACAAGCAGCGACGGTGAAAACAACCGTATTTTAAGTTCTTACAATTGTATTATGGTAATACTTTGTTCTTTATTTCTAATTACTGAAACAAATATTTATGATTAAATTTTCTTATTTAAGCCAAGACGCGTTATTGAACAAAGCAATCAGCACATCCTATATATGACGGCGGCGCAACCATGAACAAAACAGGGTTTTACACATGCTTATGTATTAGAACGAGGGTCAACACTAGAACTGACCTAATAGAAATTACCAAACACATTTTTGGAGTTGGTATAGGTAAATTTTGGTTTGCACACGCCGTAGTTTAACATATTGCTTAAACTGAGAGAGTGTAGTGTTCTACCAAACAAGAAAGTTGTTTTTTCTTTAAAATCTTCTTATAGCAGGACAAGTAAGGTGCTGAAAGAAGAACAGATCGCCATAGTTATAGAGAATTCAACAATGTGCTGATTTCGGGCAAAGTCCCTCAAGCACTTTGCTCCAGGACGCAGTCGGCTAACTAACGGCTTGCTTCACCTCTCGGCTAACAACCTGGCGACTGACGCGCTCCAACTCAGTTATTTGGCCGAATCGTTACGTAACAAAAGAAATTTGCCTAACAAACTTGTCACAGGTGATAGGATAGAGTCGCATAACACTTAAACAATAGTGGTGGCTAGTATATTCTGTCGTGAGAGGGGAAATCATGCATGTTAGCACGTCACGCACACTCTTGTGGCGTCATAACAACAGCCATGGCGAAATATTTACAGGGTTTCCAAGTCCATTCTTCGCACTCTTCCGCGTCACAAGGTCAAGCCTTAATGACATCACAAGGCAGTTTGTTTAACGCCATACACGAAATACTTTCGATATTCCCGTATAGTTTTACCATTGTGATGTTATAGAGTTTAAAAAAACACTACTCTTAGTATTATGTCATAATATTATTTATTTTGTCCAGAATATGTTTATGATGCATGACGCAAAAACCGAGTATATACTATTTGCTTTTTTCGCTGGAATTCTGCTATTTTTAACATTTGCCTGGCCATCCTAAGATTTCTTGTTATATTTGCTACCGCGTATGGTTATCTTGAGATGCTGATATTTACCCACGGGTGTAAGGAATCATTGTATTTTAAGTTATGTTTTAGTATCACAGAGAAGCTGATATAAAAACGTGCGACCGGGAAACGCAGCTAATTCGTATACAAACAACAATCATTACATTTTCTTCTTGAGGTCGTGGTTCAAAGGCAGGCACTGTAAAACACTATCCGATATTTGATTCGATATTTGGCCTTTCATGGCTGTATTAACATTTGTAGCCGGACATTGTGGAATATTATATAGCATACAAAGGCATACATATTCATGTAGTCCTAAAGCTATTATTAAAACTAGAAATAAAATGCAAATAACACGGAAGTTGCATAGCTCGGTTGTGCAGTGTAGTATATTACATGCAGAAGGCTTAATAAAAATGGGAGGGAAACCTATTACAGCAATCGTCGTATTTATTTTGTGCAATTTGCAACAAGCTAAGAGCCAAGGTAAGTGATACAGGAAAAGTCATCGAATAAATGTGTGTTTATTAATTACCATATAACTTATATTGTTTAAGGTTTCGTCTACAATGGAAGTCAGGTAACCGTTGTCACATCGAAAAAAACATTTGATGCAGCTCGAACCCACTGTCAATCATTACTCGGTGATTTGGTTATTATCAGAGACAGACAGTTGCAAAATAAAATTAAAACGCTCTTGAATTCATCGATTGATTGGAATTCGTGGGGAGGGCAATGGCACGTCGGTTACTGGATCGGTGGTTCGCAAACATCAGGTAATCATGAGTTTTCTTCTTTGTGCAGTCCTTTGATAATACTAATTTCGAGTTGTGCTATATTATAGGGCTACAGATGCAATTTAGGCAAACAAAAACAACAACTTGCTATTAATTAAAGCTGTTACTTAAAACTTTACAGTCAAATTATAGGAGGATTTTACCCAAATATTCTACCTACTTTTTTAATGAGGTTAGTTTGCATTTCGTGACTCACGAAAAGTGAGTCAGCAGTGTGACTCAAAATACTTCAATAGAAAAGCGTTATATTTTTCACAGCTTAAACATCCAGTTGATATCTACAATCGAAAACATAATCCCTTCAAATATTTTGCTTAATTTGATCTGGCTCACCTCTCTACATTAAAAACTTTTTAACAAAACTACTTTAATAAAACTTACCATCTACCACGAATTTGTTTTCATGTTGTTTCTTTATTGCCATTGTTTCCAGGAGAAACCGAGTGGAAATGGTGGGATGGAACACGATTACCTCCGGCAGGAGCCACTGATGCTTACCAACACTGGATCGGTGCTGAACCGAATCACCCTACTGCAGAAAGGGCATGTGCAGCTTTGACTCCGTACGAATCTATAGCCTCATACTCGAACATTAAAGGTGGTTGGGTGGATGAAACATGCACACGTAGAAAGTATTTTATTTGTCAAAGAGGTACTGACTGCCCGGTCAAACTATGTTTTGCTGTGGAAAATCCAACTAAATTATATCTCTTGCGAGTTATGTCATAATTGTTTATATATTCGATTATTGTTTATATATTCGATTTATGGTAAATATATATAAAAAAAGGCTATCAAAGGTAAACACTGTACAGGCATGCATATATTTTAACCAAGGTCTCTGCGTATATATACCAATATAAAACATAACACTGCTTAACAAATATCCAAGGTCCGCCATAGACATGCTCGCGATACCGGTATTTGCTTTTATTGTCATAAACTCGCCATCCAGCTTTAAAAAAAAAACATACCGTTGTTCGCTTATGACCCTGCTGGCATTACTGAGACTTAATATAAAATATGGATCTTAAATTTCATTTTTAGTGGGGAATTTTAAACCAAGAAATAAACTAAAAGGCAATGCATAATTAACAGATCATTGTATGCCATCAACCTGCCAAAATGGAGGAACGTGCAACCGATTACCACTAAACAACAGCTGCTCCTGTTTGCCTGGATACAGTGGACGAAACTGTGAAACAGGTGGAGAAAATATACGGTTTTGTAAAAAGAGTCGGAGACAATTTAAACTATTTAGAGTCTGGTACAAAATCGATATTTTGATTAAGTATTAAATGGGATAGGCTCTTTTCTTTATTTACTGTTGTTGTATATAGGAGTTAATATTCAATCATGCCATTTCATTAATTATTATCCACAATTTAAACCACAATAAACTTTTGTTTTAGATTTCTGCATTTCAAACCCTTGTGAGAATGCTGGCTATTGTAGTCGGAGAATGGGCGATTATAAGTGTCTTTGTGAACTTGGTTTTGCTGGAAGAAATTGCACTCAAGGTACGAATAGTTTATTGTAATTATGTGTAATTCAAGTTGGGTTAAGGTTAAAGTGTGTACAAGTAACAGTGTTCATTGTAGTCGATTACAAGTGACTGTGTGAATAAGGGTTCGATGAAAAAATTACAGTCGGGATAGAAAAATTGATTCGTCGTTGTTGGATTAAAATTTACAGACATAAGTAATGTCACAAATGCCAGTTTAAATAGTATTTCAGTATGCTTATTCAAAAGACGCTTATTCGTGAAATGTGCCCATGTCGCCCTAATAATACACTCTCATGCCAACTTCTAATTAGTAACAAATTAAAAGTTTTAAATCATATTAAAGTTAAAATTAAGTATTTAATTTTAACCAGCTCGTTTTGTTTCGTTTGAAAACGGTTGCGAACTTCACATCAACACAATCCCATCGCAATTTACATCGTTTGAAGCGGCCAAGACGCAATGTAACTCCTTGCAAGCATCGCTTGCTATCATAAAATCTACAGAGACGCAAATCATCATCAACCTTATCAATCAGCTCAGGATAAGTAATGAACCAATATGGCTGGGAGGAAAAAAGACCAATTCAACTTGGCTGTGGTTGGATGGTAGTAATATAGATAGTTACAATAACTTGGTTGACCAATCCGTGCCAAATAGTGCTGGTTGTTTATCTTTAGCTCGAAATGGAAGTTGGTTTATTAAGAATTGTTCTACGATGATCGGATATGCTTGTGAGAGACGAGGTAAACTTTTTGGCTGAAAGTCAATCTATGTAAGGCGTAATCTAAATAAATCATTTTTGTTTTAGTCAATGGGACAAGTTTGTGTGTGTCATCCCCATGTGCCAACGGTGGTGTTTGTACTGAAAGCGGTTGTCATTTTCACTGTACTTGTCAGCCCAATTTCAGTGGTTCAAATTGCGAAATATCGCCATTATCTGGTACTCTTGATTACATATTAATACTTTCATTATATATGGCCAAACAAATTGTGTATGATAATTTGATATATCAAATACAACCAACCGGTGATGCCCACCTAGATAATTGGATATTTTAACGTTATATCCTTTAATTTACAAGTTGTTACAAAGTTTTTTATTGTGTCAAATATCATCAACGGTGAAAAATCCACCTTTACATATTCACTAATCCTCTTAATCTAAATTTGCAGCAGAAACAAAACTCGTGGTGTACATTATTCCGCCAATATGCATCCTTCTTGTAGGAATGTCGATTGCAGTAATTTGCATCAGAAAGCGAAGGTGTGTTTCAATATGCTTTAGTAGAAATGTTAACTAACTTGTATTAATCTATCTTTATCAACTTACACAGCAAAGGCGGAAGAGAAATCACAGAAGTCCCTGCTGTTCAATTCACTCGGGATCAAGAATCCGTTTATGAAGGTAAACAAAGCACAAACATTCCGTGGCTATAGTAGCAGATTTATCTCTAACTGGACATTAATTTATTGTCAGAGGTATTGTAAAAATACAATTATATTTATTGTATTGTTAAGAGATAATTATAAATTGGTGTGGGTTTGATTATTTTTGTTTTTCATATAATCTGCTGTAAATGTTAACTTAGAGTTAATATATTTTCCAAACCAGAAATGCAAAGTCCACCAGTTGTGGAATACGAAAACCTGGCCACACGAAGATATATCATAAAGTAAAGCTTTATCATTATATATATTAATGTTTTTAGTATACTTCTAAATATTTAAGCTAGATCAATCATTTTTGGCTGAGTAGTTTAATATATCCGTTTTTTATTAGGTTGTTAATAAACAAGATTTGTCAGTTGTACTATATTTCTTTTTTTTCTTATCACCGTTAAAATTGTTTGTGACTAACCTTTAAACTAAAAGGATTTTTTTGGTTCCGGTTTTAATTCATTCTAATGCTTTACCACAAGAATAGATGGCATTGCCATTTATTTTTTAGTACCCCCAATGGAATTTTCACAAACCCGAAAACGGAAATTCTGACCGGCATAACTTATATCGAGCGTTTAAATGACAGAAACAAATAAACAGTCATGTTATAATTTTCAGGAGAATAATGTAACTTGATCTTTATGTGCATTAATTTAAATAAAAAATGGAGGGGGACTTCCCAAACTTCCCAAAAATGCAAATCCTGCCTACCTTGATTTTAGCAGAAGCTGTCCAATTATAAGTATTTCGGAAATGTAAACTAAATATGTTTATACCTAATTTCATCCACAACGTCAAAATAAATTATCTAACCTACAACCTTAATTGTATTTCAGCATGTAGACTGGTCGATTTTGTAACAGTTGAACCGAATAGTCGATTATTTCGAATTTTCACATTGTAACCTTAAATTCCTACGGAAGAGATGGATTTTCGGCCGATCTATTGCAGTAACAAAGATCGGCATTGAATTTAAGCACATTTTGTAGTTGATGAATGTAACTCGTCGGATATTCGTTTTTAGATTGCAGGGCGGTTCTGTGGTTAGTCTGCAGATTTTCCCTTTGCAGTTACGCGCACATGTCCAATGTAGTGTATTAAATCCGGTAACTGAAACGAATGAACGCAATATAAATAATACGAAACAATAAATAATAAACACAGAAGAATATTAATTAAATGCCTGAATTTGGGGGATAAGTAATAGTAATCCGTCCACCACAGATCGTGCTATGACGCCTTTTATTACTAACGTTTGTCTCTACTATGATTTTGGTCTATTCACAAGAGACTCTTAAGTTAAACCAATTTGCGAGGACACAAATAATAATACTAAGGTAATGAACTAAAACCACGCCTTACACGTGTACAAAAATAAAACAGACCAAAGGATAAAAAGGCAAATGAGAAAAAATAATAAAGCCACAGAAAAAAGAAAAAAATTAAATGAAATCAACAAAACTCTTGCATTACCATGGCTTCCCAAAAAATTCACATTTTTACTTTGAAAAACGTTTAACAATACAGTAACTGGCGAACAACATAGTTTATCGGTTTGGATAGGTACCATCAATCCGTAGTGTTCCTGGATTCTGGTGATGATACGTTCCCGTATGTAGCATGTGTTGCGTATTTTTAGAAATTGCGGCCATGTCCACGCCACAATATAACAATGGCAAACATTTAGTCTGTCCAAGTCTGTCCATTAGCAAATTTGGTATTTTCTGTGATTGCGGTCCACCACGCTTATGTGAATCTCGGATTAAGAGTTCAACAATGTGACCAGTTTTGGTAACATATTATGCTTGACTTTATAGCCCCAATTAGCATATTAAAGTTATCCTACAGCCCTAATGAGGCCTTAATCACCTTTTAGTATTTTGACTTCTGCTTCGTGCATCATGTCTCGTGTGACAGGAAGTCGCGTTTTGGTTGTGAGGCTTCGACTAAAACGCGAATGCTTTGCGACCGCCCTCTTTGCTCGAGACCAAGATGAGTTGTGAAGAAGCCAGCCTGTCAAAGTCAAAACCGGTTACAGTTGCCCTTCTTATCGTCAAGACTACTTTCAACCTTTTCCGTTTTAAGACCAGCCAATTCTCGGTTGCTCTTTTTACGTGATTTTGCTGGAAATTCGATTGATAGATAATTCCATGTCCGCTTGCATTTTTTAGCAATGGTAAGTTTTGCCTTTATTCCATTTGCAGCGATTATTTGCTTGTAACCTTTCTTTTTAACATTTCTTATGCAGATTCACTTTTTCGACTAGAAGCTTTGCGGTTGAACTTTCAAAGAAATATGATTTCATGAACATTCCTCGTGCCGGAGTTACATAAGAGTTATTTTTGCTTCTTGCTATGCCTTCGCCTGGAGTTTTATGTATTGGTTAAACCTTGAAGAGAACATTTTGCGTCGGTTGATTCGAATTTCTGCATTACATTTTCTATGTTGAGCTTCATCTGTGAGAAATCACAGTTTTTGTTTTGAGTTCAAACAAAATCACTTGCAATTATGGTCGCATTCAATATTTACAGTTTCTCGTGCATTTCACCTTCACTATGTTTCCAGTTTTTGTAGTTATTACTAAGTTCGTTTTAGAGATGCCGAAGTTTATCATAGTTACATTTTCTTCACCGCATACGTTGCATCGTCACTTATGATTCCTTCGGGCACTTGCTTGCGAGTCGCGCGTTTGCTGATTCGTTCTTAGCTCAAACCACGCGCTGATCTCTTCGGGCAAATCCATCTCTCCAAAAAACTCTCGCATTAACAGGTTCTTCCATTTTGAGATTTAAGTTGTTCTAAAATAGTG